>CAHIKZ030001106.1:322500-352500 GCA_903632075.3 Acanthosepion pharaonis | reverse complement strand
TCCTGTGGCCTTCTATACGATTTGAAACTTAGTATTTCTTCGGTTACATAGACTAGTCTACCTTTCATTTAACCGGGAAGAAAAGGAGGATTCCTGCCTTTTCAAAGGGTGTGTGTTAGTGCGAATGTGAATGCAACATACCGACCCAGAATTCGAAATCGGTTCGCCAATTCCACTTTCAATGTCAACTATACATTATGAGTATAATAAATTCACAAGCGGGCGCAAAATGGCGTTTATCAGCAAGTATGTATGTTTGACAATATGCGCATGCGCACATGTCTTATTGCCGTAAACCTAATGCTCTTCGCGCCTTTTTATTTCTTCCTTCATTGGCCTGACTCTATAAAAGCTAATCATCATCGACACTATGTCAGTCGAGAGTCATCAATCGACGACCATATTGTCATTTGACAGGCAGCCGAGGTCATTTCACAATCGAACTGATGCTAACCTTAGTAATTTGCATTTCTTTCCTTCCTTCCTCATTCTTCTTTTTATTTACCCTATTTTGAATGGTCGTCGCACTGCACATTCAACCCGTTATGGCCTCTTTTCTTACAAAAAAACGGGTTATTTTTTATAGCCCCAAATCACAAAACATTCAACGAATCTGAGGGTCAGCGATCAGACGTTTAAATTGGCATTATTTAAAGAAGGAAAGGACGCCCGACAATGAGACAAGTGAGTGGTTAAGTGGACGCGAAAGCAGAAAGAAAAAAAGGGAGAAAAAAAACTAAAAACCTAGAAGGATATTGATGAGATAAAAAGATAATGGACAAAAAGGGTAGGGAAGTAATTCTGTTTCATTTCTCAATATCTTATAAGAAAATAAAACTAAATCAGGAAAATTAGAATGATTATGATTATTTATAACTACTACTACTACTACTACTACTACTGATAATAATAATAATAATAATAATAATAATAATAATAATAATAATAATAAGAAGAAGAAGAAGAAGAAGAAGAAGAAGAATATTAATAATAAGGAAAATTGAAATAACGAATAGAGGATAGACTCTGGATGCTGGTAATGTTGATGAAAATGAAGATTATTATAATGATAGAATTATTCTTTTTACAAAAGCATCAGGAACGGTTGAAATGGTAGAAAGCTGATGAAGAAAAAGACCAGGAAGAAAAACTATCGAGGTAAACTGGAATGATAACAATCGAAAATATGAGATGATAAATAGAAAAAAAGAAGTCGAAAAGAATTATTATTATGATTATTCTTAATAGTAGTAGTAGCAGCAGTAGTAGTTGTAGTAGCATTCATGTCCGGCGTTTCTGTCGTCATTTTCATTTCATTTTCCGTCATCTGATTTACCATCATTTTTTCTAATTATTATTATTATTATTATTATTATTATTATTATTATTATTATTATTATTATTATTCATCTCCGCCTTTTCCTTCTTCTTTATCCTCATCTTCTTCATTTTCTACTTCTCCATCCTATTCACCATCATCTTCTTCTTCCCATTATTATTATTATTATTATTATTATTATTATTATTCCCCTCTGCCTTTTCCTTCTTCTTTATCCTCATCTTCTTCATTTTCTACTTCTCCATCCTATTCACCATCATCTTCTTCTTCTCATTATTATTATTATTATTATTATTATTATTCACCTCTGCCTTTTCCTTCTTCTTTATCCTCATCTTCTTCATTTTCTACTTCTCCATCCTATTCACCCTCATCTTCTTCTTCCCATTATTATTATTATTATTATTATTATTATTCATCTCCGCCTTTTCCTTCTTCTTTATCCTCATCTTCTTCATTTTCTACTTCTCCATCCTATTCACCATCATCTTCTTCCCATTATTATTATTATTATTATTATTATTATTATTATTATTATTCCCTCTGCCTTTTCCTTCTTCTTTATCCTCATCTTCTTCATTTTCTACTTCTCATCCTATTCACCATCATCTTCTTCTTCCCATTATTATTATTATTATTATTATTATTATTATTCCCCCTCTGCCTTTTCCTTCTTCTTTATTCTCATCTTCTTCATTTTCTGCTTCTCCATCCTATTCACCATCATCTTCTTCTTCCCATTATTATTATTATTATTATTATTATTATTATTATTATTATTATTATTATTATTATTCCCCTCTGCCTTTTCCTTCTTCTTTATTCTCATCTTCTTCATTTTCTGTTTCTCCATCCTATTCACCATCATCTTCTTCTTCCCATTATTATTATTATTATTATTATTATTATTATTCCCCTCTGCCTTTCCCTTCTTCTCCCACCAATATTTATCTATAGACTCAAGTATAACAAAAACAGACTTTTTGAACAATAAAAAAATGAAATTGAAAACATTCTGACATATTGTAAAATCCACCAACCGAAACTATAAAAAAAAAAAGAAAATTTTGAAAATTGAACTCTACATCTGTATCTTCTGTCCTTTGGTAGCGAATGGTTTCTTTGCCGGAAAGACGATCTAGATATATATCTACATTTCTTAGAATTAATTTAGAAATGTATATTATCGTATTTGACATGAATATAAGATACATTGCAAAAATTACAAAAAAAAAAAAGAAAGAAATTAAGCGTATACTTGGTTAATTATATCCTCCAGACTCGTTACCATATCTCTTACTACCTTATCTACGTCACCGGGAATCATAAACCTTGGGATAACAAGACTAGGGCAATAATCTGAATATAAACAGTGAGAATAATGATACTTCCTCATCCCAGAAATACAAACAGAAATAAATTAGCATGTGTAAAATGGATTGTAGTACTTGAATAAGCATTGAGGAGCAAACATTATATAGCACTACAAGGAGTATTACGCCGTGGAGATCCTTATTCATCACATCTTGAAGTGATTATGATACATAAAAGAAGAAAGATGGTTTAAACATGATATGATGAAATATACTAAAGCCTTTTTTTTTTCGGAATATGCCCTGATAGATTTTGGATGCTTGTGTGTCTTTTATGCTGTTAAATAAGGTATATTTATCGTACTTTTTTTCGTATTATCTAACAAACTTTTATTACCTGAGATCGAAAAGACGCTTCGACATATTAATAATCGCCTGTATTTGTCCAGATCCGAAGGAGGCATAGGATTTGTCTTACAAAACCACGACCATCAGTCTTCAAAGATAGCTGGATAATGAAAGAAATTAGAAACGTTATTCAGCAATAAAGGAAGCCAACAAATTCAAAAGGGACTTTCGCGTCAGTGAAGAAGTGCAAGCAAACCATAATGCACCTACTGCAGTGGCAAAGAACCTAAAAATAAAGAAAGCAAAGGCAAAAGCAAATGCAATGTACCAAATGCAGAAATCATTGCAAGATAAACCTCTTCATGGGGCCCGGCTCTACAGGATACAAAGCAAGAAACATAACATACAATAATAATATTCTGTCTCTTCTTAATTTCCGTTTCGGATGAACTAAACTGTAATAACCATGGATACAAGTTAAAAAACAAAAAAGAAAATATTTAATCACCTATTCTACATGGACGACAATGAATTGAATGATATCCTCAATACTGCAAAAAACATTTTAGTGATGACATGAATTTCGGATACGATGAATGTGTAATAAAAAACATTCAAGAAAGGGAGAATTACAGAAACACACTCAACAAATCTAGATTTTGTCAGAAACAAGAAAAAGTCTGTAAATATCTATCTCACTTGTCACCGCATGCATCATTCTAAGGATGATTTTGATTATCTGTGTGTGCCCAGATCCGAAAGAGGCAGAGGATTAGTTCAACTAGAACTGTCTTACAAACACACAAAAATCGGTTTTCAAAGATACCTGGAAACTACAGAAGACTGGATGATGATCTGTGTCGAAGAGCATGAAAGAAATAAGAAAATGTATTCAGTAATAAAGGAAGGCAACAAATTGAAAAAGGGAAATTCAAATGAGTAAAGAAGTGCAAATAGACCATAATGCACCTACTTTAATTGCAAAGAACATAAGATTGCGCTGTATCTTTGAATGTCTTCAAGAAAACTATCAACATACAAGAATCTTGAAGTGGAATTCTCAAAAAATATGGCACATGAGGACATCTACAATTCCAGTTGTAGTTGGAACCCACGGATTGATTGAAAAATAGTCCTCTAGACCCATTGAGGGCGATTTCTGGCAGCCCATGTTTTAAAGAAATACAATCAAAATTTTTACTCACAAGTACAGCTCACACATTACGAAGGGCTTTGTATATGTAAAATGTTTGCGATCTTAGGTTTGATCAGTGGAAAATGTCATGAAGCCATTTCTGACCTTAGGTCTCTGGTTGGGACCCGAAAGTTAAATAAACATACAACAGAAATCAAAGGAAATAATAATAATAATAATAATAATAATAATAATAGCAATTAGTTAAAAAATTGTCACGTATTGAATTGTATTGAATCGCCATGTATCTGATTTTTAAAATCTTTTTTATAATATTACTTCAGGAATAAATATAGGGATAAAAAAGAAAAATAATGTATTTTGTTTTGTTTGTTTTTTTGTTTTCTTTTTTGTATTCCTTGATTTTCTTCCTTTCTCTTTTTCTCTATTCTCTCTGTCTGTCTCTCATTCTCATATATATATATATATATATATATATATATATATATATATTTTTCTTCGTTCTTTCTCTTTTTCTCTCCATCGGGGTGTGTGCGTTCTCGATGATATCCTTGTAATTCATTTTTATTCACGAACGCATTCTTCATGAACTCTTGTCAATGACATAGAGTGTCCGCCCGAAGCACCTGTCTCTTATTAGCCAACTTTTCTAAAATCTCGACTGCAGAAGAACATGTGATGTGGGTATTCAAGGACTTCTATCAGAGTCAGAAAGCTTTTTATTCTTTTTCTTGTTTTCTTTTTGTTTTGTTTTTTTGTTTTGTTTTGTTTTGTTTTTTGGGGTTCTTTTTTTGTCTTGAAAAGTCCAGAGCAACAAAATAAATAAAAAAAAAAATTAAATTAAAAATCCGCGCATGTGCACGGAGAAGTGTTTTCTTGACTATTTCAAGCCATTCGTGAATGTTTCCGCCTTCTGTTTGCCATAATCACACACCAATCGAGTGGGACACACAGCTGTGTATCTCACACCAACACTAGTAACCCGCTTTTGAAACAATGCTAAAGAGAAACACTATTTTCAATGTTCTATTTTTTACGTTATACGCAATTAAAATATCGGCGTTACACAATCTTCCTAGATCGAGGTTAGGAAAATGTTCAGTTATTGTATTTATTTATTACTTTCTTCCGTTCTTTCTTAATTCTTTCTGTCTTTCTTTCTTTCTTTCTTTACAACCGTAATATTCGTCTGCTGCTATGCTTTCCTCCATGCATTCATTCATTCATTCTTTCTTTCTTTTTTCCTTTCTTTCCATTCTTTCTTTCTTTCTTTACAACCGTCATATTCGTCTGCTGCTATAATTTCTTCCATGCATTCATTCATTCATTCTTTCTTTCTTTCTTTCTTTCTTTCTTCTTTCTTTCTTTCTTTCTTTCTTTCACTTCTTGTCTTTATTTTCTTTTTGTATTAATTTCTACTTCAATCTTTCTATCGTTACTTTTTCTTTCTATTTCTTGTACTTTTGTTCCTTTCAATATTCCTTCTACTTTCTTCTTACTTTCTTTCTATCTTCATTTATTTATTTTCTTCTTTCTTTCTTTCTTTCTTTCTTTTTTTACAACGGTAATATTCATCTGCTGCTATGCTTTCATCCATGCATTCATTCATTCATTCTTTCTTTCTTTCTTTTTTTTTCCTTTCTTTCCATTCTTTCTTTCTTTCTTTCATTCTTTCTTTCTTTACAACCGTAATATTCCTCTGCTGCTATGATTTTCTCCATGCATTCTTTCATTCATTCATTCTTTCTTTCTTTCATTCGTTCATTTGTTCTTTCTTCCTTCCTTCCTTCCTTCCTTCCTTTCTTTACAACCGGAATATCCGTCTGCTGCTACACTTTCCTTCATGCATTCATCCATTCTTTCTTCATGTATTTATTTATTTTGTTCTTTCTTTCTTTTCAAATCAGTCCTCCTTTCTTTTCAAATCAATTTTAATTCTTTCTTTTCAAATCAGTCTTTCTTCCTTTCTTTTTCAATTCAGTCTCATACAATTTGTATCAGTTTATCTTTCTGTCAATTTTGGCATTTCATTTTCTTTTTTTTTTTATAAGTTTCCATGTAATTTGTTTGTTTGTTTGTTACTTTCTTCCTTACCGTAGGAGCACCGCCTGTACTGTAACCATAACAGCAAAGTTGTTCCTAGGGCAAGATAGTCTACAAAATTACAAGAACCAGAATGAACGAAACAGTAACGATGGAAAGACTCAAGAAATAAATACGAAAAGAAAGAAACGATGGCTTCTCCAAAAGCTACAATCTTAACCTTTTCAAGTAAAAAAATCATTCGTTACCTATCCTCCTTATTCTCATAATCTTCATTTCCGACTACTTTAGCTTTCATTCATATCACGATTTTTTTATCGGAATGTCCAGCTAATACAGAGTGCGAAGAGAAATACCTCCCACATTCTAAACTGCCACGTGTGTGATGCTAGCCAACTTAAGCAAGTGGCAATGATGTCTTGATCTAGCTAATGCCTTAGCATTTTTATTTCAGATACTGTTGTCGTGTCCTTCCTCTAAGAGTCTATGTTAGACTCTTCCGCCTACTATAAGTTTAGTAGGAGAGAAGGTTCGAGGTACAGTGAACGGTAAAAAGATTGAGCGCTGGTTCATTCGATACACACTCACTAGTCGTGTAATACACTTCTGGTGTACTTACTGTTTAATATATGATATATCTGCAAACCTGTTTTTTGTTATTATTTAATGTTATGGGAACTTACCCATAATAATAATGGACTATTCCTGACATTATAATACTGCGCCTCTCAAGAGGTATGGGAATGTCGTAAGACGAGGAGAGATAATTGAGAGCATATTGTAAGGAAATTGGAATAGTGATACATATCGACACAACCTGTTCACTCTAACCATATATCTTTTATTCCATACATGTGTTCGTGTTATTCTTTCATTGGTTCTAACCGTGGACTATCACCGTGGTACAAAGAAATTGGACCATAACAAGTGGCGACGAGGAAACCCTAAAAAAAGCCCCAACCCTCTACGCGGAGGACATATTTTTTGCTATCCGTCGCACTTAACAAGTGGCGACGAGGAAACTCAAGAAACCAACTCTCTACGCGGAGGACGAATCTTTTTGCTATCCGTCGCACATAACAAGTGGCGACGAGGAAACACAAGAAACCAACTCTCTACGCGGAGGACAAATCTTTTTGCTATCCGTCGCACTTAACAAGTGGCGACGAGGAAACCCAAGAAACCAACTCTCTACGCGGAGGACAAATCTTTTTGCTATCCGTCGCACTTAACAAGTGGCGAAGAGGAAACTCAAGAAACCAACTCTCTACGCGGAGGACATAATTTTTGCTAATCGTCGCACATAACAAGTGGCGACGAGGAAACCCAAGAAACCAACTCTCTACGCGGAGGACAAATCTTTTTGCTATCCGTCGCACATAACAAGTGGCGACGAGGAAACCCAAGAAACCAACTCTCTACGCGGAGGACAAATCTTTTTGCTATCCGTCGCACATAACAAGTGGCGACGAGGAAACCCAACTCTCAAAAGGACAAACTCCGTCGCACATAACGCGACGAGGACCAACTCTCTTTTTTGCTATCCGTCGCACATAACAAGTGGCGACGAGAAACCCAAGAAACCAACTCTCTACGCGGAGGACAAATCTTTTTGCTATCCGTCGCACATAACAATGTCGACGAGAAAACTGAAGAAACAAGTTCTACGTGGAGATTCTAAAAAACAAGTTCTACGTAGAGATTTCTAAAAAAAAAAAAAACTAGTTCTATGCGAACATATAAAAAAAGGGGGGAATCATTTTTTGGGGGGACATCAACTTTACTGTGGTAACAATGACACCAGTTCTACACAGGGATTTTTTTTATTTTTTTATTTTTTGCGTACACAGGTTCCAGAATATCAGGCTACACTAACGGAAAATACTTACACAAAATTACGTTAACAGGGAAGATTTTAAGTCAACCATTGAGGAATTTATGAAAATCCAATTTGAACAGCAACAGAAAAACGAACAGCGACATCTTGAATTACAAGAATTATTGCTACGTGTAATGACAAATAAGGGGCAAAATTCCGAAAATGAAACAGTTCTCTCACAAGACGCTATTTGGGGCACTATCGAAGATTTCACGTATGCACCCGACGAAGACAAAACCTTTGCAATTTACTTCCGAAGGTACGAAGATCTATATGAATTTGACTGCAGAAATTGGTCAGACGCTTGAAAAGTACGACTACTACTAAAAAAATTAGGCACATGCGAATATACCAAATTCTGTTCCGGATAGAAAAAATCACGCGTTCAGCGCTTAAAAGAAAGCCACTTGGAAAAATACGAAACGTCCGCGCGATGGAAAAAAATTTAGAAATCGTTTACAACTGTCTATGGCGAATAGAGGCCGCCATTTGGAAGATGTCATTTTTAAAACCATATTAATCAAATGTTTAAATGTATATTTAAACAACAGTGAAATAATATCTTTAAGAGCAGTTACCGTGTTCTTTTTGCCAACCTTTAAAATATGGGAGATATTTATGCTGCACCATGTAGATAACTCGATAGGCACTTAAGCTAGAGGAGTACAAATGAAATGTTTACAGTGTATGAGGAGCACTCATTGTCTTTATAACTATGTCGTTTTTATAATGTTATTTTCAAGATTTATTTTCAAATACGTGACGGTTTTATCGACGAAGAAACTGGCATCGTGAGAGCCGAGTTCAAATCCTGGTCTTGTATGTTGCTTTCACAAAGTCTCGTATTCATTTTATTTATTCCTATTGATTCTCTTAATTGATTAACGCCGATTTCTGTTTCATAAGTTGGCTGGTTTGGTTGGTTTTGTTTAGCAGCATATCTATGGGTTACTTAATGCTGTCGTTATTATAAGAAGTGGTACACACACACACACACACACACACATATATATATATATATATATATATATATATATATATATATATATATATATATATATAAATATATAAAACATTAGGCAGCATATAATTTACATACAAAGAAATAATCACACATAGAATCAATCAGAAGTATTAATGCGATTATTGGGGACATCCATCGCTAGAAACATAATATATGCATTAAAATACTGTTAATCCATAGTGCGAAGTGATCCTCGTCGATAAACTTGATGTCTGTAGTTTTCAGTTTATTTGATGTTAAAATGCTAGTACTTACGAATAGTCCTCTATTCATCATCAGGCATGTGTTTTTCCTTATAAAATCAAAAACTTGAAGACGAAATACTTGTATGTCGACCGAAATCATAGAATCACACATAGAATCAATCAGAAGTATTAATGCGATTATTGGCGACATCCATCGCTAGAAACATAATATATGCATTAAAATACTGTTAATCCATATCTTATGTTTCTAGCGATGGATGTCGCCAATAATCGCATTAATACTTCTGATTGATTCTATGTGTGATTATTTCTTTGTATATATATATATATATATATATATATATATATATATATAATCTTATGAATATAAGCAATTATACTCGTCTGGAAAAACCTTTAGGTGTTTTGGCTTGTAAATGAACAAACCAATTAAAAGAATTAAAATTAGGCTCCCCCAGTGTAATATATATATATATATATATATATATATATATATATATATATATAGAGAGAGAGAGAGAGAGAATCTGGATAGAGGTAATAGCTTTGATGTCTGGCTCGACGTACATTTGGGTGGGCGGGCATTACTGGTCCTCAACCATCTCCTAAATCTCCGACGCGATGGCTCACGTTGCCATGCCTCGGTAAGCCGTTTCAGCTGGCGGGCTAAACTCACGTGTTGGGGGTTGGTGTTAACATGCCACCACTGGGTGAAGGACTCCATCGAGGCAGGTCACCAACCAGGGCGGAAGAGTTCCTCGGGTGAACTACAACGGCCACGTCTTCGCGATCAAGGCGAGCCACCTAGTTGGGGTGGGGGACATCGGCTGTGGGCGGTCTTACCTGGAGAGGGATGGCCTCCGCCAAGTTAAAAGACCCAAGACAACCCAGATGATGAGCACGTCAAGAAACCATTCTTGGAGACCCAAATACACCTGCAGCAGATGTAGGTGAATGGTGGACAGTTCAGCAGGTGGGCGCCCCAACGACTCCTTTTAGGGCTAAGGGCGAAAGAAGAAGTTTTCCAAGCTCTCCTTTTTCATTATGTTTCCAAGGAATTTCAATTATCTTTTCTTGATTTTGAGTACAAGTGTTCTTTCTGTTGCCACCATCTTTAAGACTTCCTAGTTGATTACTCACTCGGCCCAGGGAATTTCCAATATCCTTCTGTTGAACCACTTTTCTGCAGCTTCCAGCTTTTTCTCATCTGTGGAGAAACTGTCCAACATTCACTGCCAAGAGGAAATCACATAGTAATCTAGCTCTGTCTTTTTGGTTTCTAATAATTTTTTTTTCCATTTCTCAGCACCTTGCTTTTTTTGGAATGCATCTTTTTGCTATTCCAAATGCATAATCAGATCTTGATGTTGCATTTTCCATCTTCCGTTAAAAGATATTTGAACTTTTGCACCTGCTTGAAGTTTACATCTCCATTCTGAAATGGTTAAGTTTCTTAGCTGGCAGGTTTTTCTTTCAGATAAACAATACGGCTATCGATTCTCTGGGTCAGCTTCTGATGTCTTGACGATTATTGCCGAAAGAGTCTATAGAGCCTTAGATAAAAACGGTGAAACTCGAACTGTTGTTTTGGATATCTCGAAGGCGTTTGATAGCTTCTGACACGCTGGTCTTCTTCACAAGTTGAAACGTAATTCTATTTCTTAGAACTGAGTCTCTATTGAGTGATATTCATATAAATATGTGTAGTGTTTCTGCTATAATCTCCAAACAAGATCCCTACAAAGCATGTACAGTTGATGGTATACTGTTATAGTCCTTATAAAATTTGTTTCTAACCTGACTCGTTTTCTCTAAACGCTGTACTGCTTCTCGCTTTCCTGCTTGTTGGAAATCCTCTTCTGTAGTTCAAGTCTCTAATCTACCCTGAATTGGTTAAACTGCTGATGTATTAACGATTATTGATTAAAGAGACTATTAACTTTTAATAAGACAGGTGAAGCTGGAGCTTTGGATATCTTGAAGGCGTTTGAAAAGTTTGGACATGCTGCTCTTTACAAGTTGAAAGTTAATGGTATTTCTAGACGAATCTCTGAACTGATTCAATATTTCTTATGAAATCGGGCAATGAATGTTGTTTTGAACGGCCACTCTTCTAGACCTTTCTGAATTAATGCTGCTGTCTCCCAGGAATCTATCTTAATACCTATGTTGTTCCTAATATTCATCAACAAACTTCTTAATGTCATCAGTTCTCAACTCAGTGTCTATGCTGATTAAAACAACTTTTTACTCCTGTCTGAATAGTAAGACTGGTCAGTTTCATAAGGTCAAATTGCCAACTGATCTAATAAATAACCTACAATCTGTTGTTAACTGGGGCAAGGAATGACTTTTTTTTTAAGTTTAACACCTCCAAAACGAAACTGCTTCCTTTTAATTATCTGAGAGAACCATTTTTGCCTTACATCAGCATGGATGATGCTAACCTCCAGAAATGTGGCTCACATTTCTAAACTGGATCTCCACAAAACATGTGAAGTTGTTGGTACCCTGTAATAGTCTTTAAGAAATTTGTTTCTAATCTAACTCCTGTTTTCTCTAAACTGTACAATAACTGTTTTACTGCTTCTTGTTTTACTGCTTCTTAGAAATCCCCTTCCGTAGTTCCATTTTTTAAAAACTCTGGCCAATCGTCTGGTCCTTCTATCGACTTATTACCCTTATACTTCTTTTGGGCAAAGTACTAGATACGGAGACACGGTGGAGTAATGGATAGCGGCTTGGATTGAGGAATCGGAGAGCCGAGTTCGAATTCCACTCGAATCCATTACATTCACTTATGTGCTAATACCCTTGGGAAAAGTATTAATCCTCTTCTTCTCCCTCAATAGTAGGACAGACTGGGTTTTATGGCCTTGGGTGGCAACTGTGCTACCTTCCGGCAACTCCTGCAGCCGCGCTAGTACCAAACTCTATTGGTTTATTCTCTCCTTTGGACTCTGCTAGCAAAGGCCGAGAGGGGGCAACTAGACGTCTGGGCAGCCCTAGTTCTCCATATACCCAGCCCAGTCTCGTAGCACACCGCGCTACTCCATCGTCTCTCGAGATGGAGGATGCCGACGACGAGGACGACTAGATACTCTAATCTATCCTGGACTGGTCAAGCATCTGACTTTGCAGGGTCTTCTTTCAGACAAGTAATATGGCTTTTGTTTCTCTAGGTCAACTGCAGGTGCATTAAAGATTATTACTGAAAGAGTCTATCATGATTTAAATAAGAATGGTGAAGCTCGGTCTGTTGCTTTGCATATCTGAAAGGCATTTGACAGTGTTTGACATACAGATCTTCTTGAAAAGTTACAGAATCTTTGAATGAATTCTTGGACTGATTCAATCTTTCTTATCAAATTGCGAAATGAAAGTTGTCTTGAATGGCCACTCTTCTACATCTTTTTATATAAATGTAGGTGTTCTCTAGGGTTCTATCCTTGGTCCGACATTATTTCCAATTTTAATCAAGGACTTTCCTGATGTCATCAGTTCTCAACTCTGTATCTATGCTGATCATAAAACTATTTACTCATGTCTTAATAGTAAGTCTGATCAGTTTAATAAGTTCAAATTAGTAGCTGGTCTACAAAAATGATTTATATTCTGTTGTTAAATGGGGCAAGAAATGGCTTGTTAATTTTAAAGCCGTCAAAATGAAAGCGATCTCTTTTAATCATCTTAGAGAACCCTTTTTATCTTCCATCAGTTTTGGAGATGTCTTACGGTTTATTGTCCAGGTATAAAATGTGAACCTTAAATCCTGTGATTTATTGTAACTTGTTAGCATGCGGGATTATTTACGATAGGCTAACCCATGCCTTTGTAGCCATCGACACAAATATTTTCTCCTGAAACAACTTCATTCACATTATTATAATAAAATAATAAAAGTGTACTGTAATAAAAGTACTCTTACTTTATATAATATGTGCTATGATTGCACGACAACAATAAAACACCTATTCGTTAAGAGAGAAATCCCAAAACCATCATCACCCATTGTATATCGTGGTAGTTAATTGACAATATCTCGCTTTCTTTTTTCGATGGTGTGGGATAAAAACACAACCAGATGTGTTTCAACAAGCCGTTTCGAGATTGAATTCAAGAACGGTGGAACGGGTGGATGGTTAGAGAGCAAAGGTCATTCAGGCTACCGTCATAGCCTACCGAAAATACAGTATCCACTAATGAGGTATTGTAGATTGTATTAGTGTTGTGGATTCCGGGATGAAATCCGGTCTCAAATGAATGACAAACGCAGGAATGAAATATAGCAAATAAATGTATTGACGTAATAATACAATTGGTAATCCGGTTAGTAGATCCAGAAATGCGGTTAGTAGCAATAATAATATATAGAGAGTCTGGGAAATTCAGTATCGAAGTATGACTTCCTTCTGAGTCCTACGTGCTCGCAACTGTGACTCCTACAAAGCGGTTACCTCACTCTCTCACTGTATCAATGTATCACTCTATGTCTCCGTTACCCCGGGTATTCACCGGCAGCAGTACAAATACACACTGGTCGACTCCACTTGTATGAGAAAGGGGTGGACCCCTTAACACTCCCCTCCTTAGATCCCTTTGGGGAGGGAGTTAGTATTTTTTTTCTCTTATGGTTGATAATCAGAGGTTCCGTAAATTTTCTCTTCCTGTTTGACTTTTTCGTTTCTGTGTCATCCTGCGGTGTTTGGATCTGAAACGCTTCGAAGATTGCATCCATGGAGTCGTCGTTTTCTGCGGTTGACGAGCTTGGCTCCTCAATCCGTCTTTTCTGTAATTGGTCGATATGTCTTCTATGTGAAAACTTCTCGTCTTGTACTGTGTACATTAGATTTCCTAATTTGTTAATTACTGTGCCAGGCTCCCACTAAGCCATATTGTTTCTAAACATCTTAAAGTAAACCCGTTCTCCAGGTTTAAATGATCTCTTGGGTACAATAGGTGTATACTGGTTTTTGTTCTTGTTTGGCAATAATTTGTCAAACACAGACCTTATTCTCCGAGCAAACATCAATTCCGCTGGTGAAAGACACGATGGTGTGCTCACGTTAGGTGTTATTCTGTACACTTGGAGGAACTGTTGTATCGCTTTTATTGTCGGTACATCCTCGGCTTTTTTTTAACGCTATTTTAGTGTGTCAACGAATCTTTCAGCTTGTCCGTTCGACCTCGGGTGGTACGGAGCTATCTTAATATGCTTTACTTGATATGTCTCACAAAATTATTTGAAGTCACTGGAGGTAAATTCTGTGCCGTTATCGCTTACCAAACAATCCGCGACGCCAAATCTCGCGAATAGTTCGTGTAAACAGTCTATGGTGTTTTCTGTCGTCGGGTGTTTAAATCTGGCAACCTCTGGCCATTTACTGAAACTATCTACTGTTATTAAATATTAGTAACCTTCAATGGGTCCTGCGTAATCCACGTGTATTCTGGACCACGGTCTGTCGACTTTAGGCCATGGCCTTTGTATAGAGGGTGGTGCTTTCACCGCAGCAGCACAACCTTTGCAACTTTCCACCATTTGCGTGATATCATCGTCCATGTTCGGCCAGTAGACAAAACTTTTCATAAGTGATTTCATCCGGCTTTTTTTTCCGGGATGTCCTAAGTGAAAATCTTTCAAGATCCTTCTTCGTAGCGACTTCGGTATTACTACTCTCTCGTTATACAATAATTTGTTGTCACAGATTGAGAAACTGTCTGCGAAATTCCTCACCTTCTCTTTATTTATTTCTTGGTATCCTGAATAAACTCGTCTCTTTCTGCTTCTCGTCTTATCTCTAGCAGCGTTACAGGTAGTTCCTTTATTGTATTGCATAGTACCTTGCTGATTTCATCTTCAGCTTGTAATGCCGCAATTACTGAATCTTCTAACGGTACGCTTTTCGCAGGTATTAATCGCGATAGTCCGTCAGCGTGTCCTATTTTCTTTGATGGTAAGAACTCAAGTTTGAAATTGTAGTTTAGTAACACAGTTCCCCATCTTAAAAGTCTGTTCGCTGTATAGACTGGTAGACCTTTTTTTGAACCGAAGATCGTAAGAAGTGGTTTGTGGTCCATTTGGAGCGTGAACTCTCTCCCATAAATATATCTGTGAAAACGAGTTACTGCAAAAATTATGCCCAATGCCTCGTTTTCGATCTGTGAATAGTTTCTCTCCGCCGGTAACAATGATCTAGATGCGTGTGCAACGAGTTTGTTTGTATCGTTCTGCATCTTGTGTAGAATACACGCACTTACCCCATGTGAGCTCGCGTCACTTGCAATAATGATTTCGAGTTCGGGATCGAAATGTGTCAATGCTAATTCCGAAGTTAATTTTTGTATTATTTCCTTAAATGCTTTTTTTACAGTCCTCTGTCCAATTCCAATTATTCTCCTTTTTTAGTAAATCATTTAGTGGAGCCCTCAGTTTATGCATATTATCAATAAATTCGCCATAATAGTTAGCTAGGCCCAGGAAACTTTGTAGTTCTGCAGCATTTTTGGTTCAGGCATATTTTTAATTGCCGATGCCCTTTCTGGGTCCGGTTTCCTGCCATTTTCATTTATTATCTGTCCTAAATATTTAATTTCATTTAAGAAAAAAATCACACTTTTCTACTTTTACTTTGAACCCAAAGTTCTGAAGTCTTCTAAAAACTTCCTTTATGTGTGATGTGTGCTCTTCAACATTGTCGCTCTTAATTAGAATATCATCCAGATAAGCGGTCGCGAAATTCTGGCCCGTGGCATTGTGTCCATCGTCTGCTGAAAAATTGCTGGTGCAACTTTTATTCCGAATGGTAGTCTGTTGAATTTGTACAACCCTTTGTGCGTATTAATGCAAAGGATTATCGTACTCTCTTCTTGTACTGGGATTTGTAGATAACCCTCACTTAGATCTATTTTTGAAAATATCTTACCGCCGTTGAGCTTTGTAAATATCTCCTCTGGGCTCGGTAATGGGTAATGGTGGTCTTTTATCGCCTTGTTGAGTCCCGTCGAAAAATCTGCGCATACGCGGATTTCTCCTGATTTCATTTTCACATAAACTACCGGTGCTGCCCATTCACTAAACTCTATTTTTGAAAGAATCCCAGTTTGTTCAAGTTTCTCCAATTCTTTGTCGATTTTTTCTATAGTAGCGAACGGTACATTTCGCTTCTTTTTAAAAATTGGTTGGACGTTTTCTTTTAATTCTATTTTGGCCTTAAATTTGTTGCATCGTCCCAACTCGCTCGAAAATACCTCAGGAAATTGGTTATATAATTCTTCCTTTAACTTTATAGCATCTGATGGTTCAACCTCTAACTTTTTGCAAAAAGAGCTGATAGGTAGATCCCAAACGTTGAACTTTTGCATCCAGTCGATACCTACTAGATTTTCAGTATCTTTCATGACGTATATCTTAAGTTTTTTTTGTTTTTCCGTGAAATTTGACATTCACGATTATTTCTCCTTCGAATTTTATTCGCTTGCCTGTAACCGACTTGGCAATTTTTTGTGTATGTAACATGGTTGGTCTGTTAAGTTTTCTCCATATCTGTAGGTTGATTATCATGAGGTCGGAACCCGAATCCAGTTGCAATTTTATCTTTTTATTTAAAATTTCAAGTGGCACATATTTCCTTATGTTGGTATTGTCTTCCTTATGCATCCTAGTAGCTCTTATTCTACTAGTATCTTTTCTGTTCTTACATTGGGATGCCTTGTGACCCATTTTTCCACACTCAAGACAGCTTTTATATTTGAAATGGCAATCCTTCTTCCAATGTAGTCCTCCACATCGATAACATGCTGATGGGGGGGGGCTTATATTTGCTTCGATTTTCGTCATAATTTGTCCTGTATGTTGTACTTTTTCTCTTATTATAAAATTTTTGTTTTCTTTCCGGGGAGAGTGAGAATCTTTTTTCATTATTGTAGAATTTTTGTTTTCTTTCCGGGGAGGGTGAATAACGTACACTTTTGTTTAACTTATGTATATGAGATACAGCTGAGACCTCAATGTCCTTCGCGTCTTTCTTTATACTTAGGCATCTCTGACAATCTTCCGATAATTGTTGTAGTGTTAGTCCCGGTTCATTTTGTAATTTTGAAAGCATTCCTTTGCGCATTTCACTATCTTTTGTTGAAACTAACCCTTGAACAAAGATGAGACATTTGAATTTGTCCGGGGTTAATTCCGCTAATTTGAAGTCGTCACAATGTTTATTTACGATTGCGGCAAACGTGGAATAATTCTCATTATCGCCCTTTACCAGGTTACGGCATGTTTTGCGGCTGAAGAGTTCTTTAAGACATGTCACTGCAAATGTTTATTCGTTCATCTTTTTTGGCAAGATATAATCCACGAACTTTGTATATTCTTCAGTTCCTAATTTTCTAAGCAATAGACGTAGCTTTTTTGCGTCTGTCCAGTTTTGACAATCGATGTTAAAGATGTCTTCATGTCTTCTGAAGTAATCTCCGAAATTTTTGTCCTCATCTAGAGAATATTTGAAAATCTTTATGATATTCCACACTGCGTCTTGCAAAAAAGTTGCCTCTTTTTCAATATCTAATTGCTTGTTACCCGCTACTTTCAATATTAGTTCCTGGAGCTCCTTCTGCGTTTGTAGTAATTGCTTTTGCCATTTTTCTTCCATTCTTTCTTGTAGTTGTAATTGTTGATCATTTTGATATTTTACCAGTTCTACCAAAATATTTTTAAAATCTTCCATGCTAACTCAATTTTACGTATTTTTAATCTTCGTAACTCTTTGTCGTCAATTTGTTGTGGACGACAAGGGAAAAATTTTTTGTTGTTTGTTCTTCCTGTGTGAGTTCGAATCTTCGTCGCCAATTTGTTGTGAATTCCGGGATGAAATCCGGTCTCAAATGAATGACAAACGCAGGAATTAAATATAGGAAATAAATGTATTGACGTAATAATAAAATTGGTAATACGGTTAGTAGATCCAGAAATGCGGTTAGTAGCAATAATAATATATATATATATATATATACAGTCTGGGAAATTCAGTATCGAAGTATGACTTCCTTCTGAGTCTACGTGCTCGCAACTGTGACTCCTACAAAGCGGTTACCTTACACTATCACTGTATCAGTGTATCTCTCTTACTCACTCTATCACTATCACTGTCACTCTGTGACTCCCGGGCATTCACCGGCAGCAGTACAAGTACACACTAGTCGAGTCCACTTGTATCAAAAAGGGGTGGACCCCATAACAATTAGTTAATTGATAATATCTCCCCACCGTTTTCCCATTACAATTTAAGTTAAAAAGAAAGAATATAATTACTGAATTTATTTAATAAATTCAATACATTTTAAAATATGATTGTTCAACGAATATTGTCTGAAACCTATATTTTAATTTGAAAATTTGGGGGTCGTCATATACGGTCAAGTAGCTTTGTACGCCAGAATATACGGTATGGAAAAGAAGAATCGACAATGCTATTGGTCCTGACCTGGCATCTCGGCGTCAGTCATTTTCTCCCCGGCGTAACATAGCTTCCCTGTGCCTTTTCTGTAAATAATTTCATGATAATTTTTCTGGTTAACTTTAATCTATGGTACCTAGAACTTATGGATTTAAGCGCAGTACTAGATTGGCTGCAAGGTCTCACATTTTACAGTGGAAATGACGAAGTGTAACCGTTACTTCTATGCTAAGAGTTTCTTTTCTCGCATTTCTCGGGTGTGGAACTTTCTTCCGGCTTCTTGCTTCCCAGTCAAATCTGACCTTCAAAAATTAAAATGCAATATCAATCCTTATCGTCTGCCTACTTAATTCTTGTTCTTTTGTCCTTAACAGTATATTTTTCTTATATTCTCTAACGCTCTGTAACCCCCTTGCGTCTTAGAGGCTTTATTGCCTTGTTTGAGGTGAAGTGATTAAAACAATAAGCAATGTTAGTTGCATTTTTAATAATTTCTTCTTGGTGATTTATTTTTCAGTCTCTTGCTGTTGTAAGTGTAAAGAATCTATCCAAAGCTCACATTAATTTTTATCAAATCTTCAACAGGATTCAGTCTTTATAAAGAATGAAAGATGTTAAATAAGATCCAACGCTCTTATTGTCGTTTGCTTCTTTGGAATTACGTCTAATTCAATTCTGACTTGATAATGGCTGAAGTTAGTTGAACGCTCAAAGAATTAGAAAGAACAAAACACAAAAATCTCAGAGAAATGTTTCAGATAATAGCATTTCAACAATATCTGTCTCGAGGAAATTTGCAAGGTGAATAAACTCAATAAATGGGTTCCACATAAACTTCGGGTAGATGTAGCAGGACAACCCAGGAAAGTAGTCTATCTAGGGTAATGAAAAGCCTGATTTTAAACCTTTGCAGTCTTGCGGTCATATCCAAATACAGAAAAGGTTATGTAAGTAAATCCAGACAGCAAACCTTGGAGTGGAGCCCTGAAGGCAGTTGGCTGTTAACACTGACAACTTTATGTCAACTCCTGCAGCCAAACCATCACCAAATGTAATAATATCTGTAATCAGAAGTATATTATTACAAGTTTAAATAAAGATCCCAGTGGAATTAAATTATGTTTGCTTTCAAATAAAATAACTGATTGTTA
This sequence comes from Acanthosepion pharaonis, assembly GCA_903632075.3. Classification (NCBI taxonomy): domain Eukaryota; kingdom Metazoa; phylum Mollusca; class Cephalopoda; order Sepiida; family Sepiidae; genus Acanthosepion; species Acanthosepion pharaonis. Next base: position 332,586 of record CAHIKZ030001106.1, on the reverse strand, counting down.
AATTATGAATAGGAATGTGATTAATAAAAAATATAAAAAACCTTACATGTACAGAAAAAAATGGTGACTTACATTGTTGGTCAAAATGCTCCAGCAGTGCATGATCTGACTATTACAGAAAGCCCTCTACTCAGATGAAGTTTAGTAAATTGCTTTAGGAACTTCTATGTTTGTGTGAGTTAGTTTTGTGAAGTTTACAGTTTTTTTTGTTACCTTTTATATTAGCTTAATCTGGTATGAAAAGTGTAGTGCATCCAATGAGAGTGGAACTTTCTATAATAATAGTCTGCAATGCTTTGCTAGCTGTTTCCCCATAGCAAGCACACAAAATTATATTTCATATTCAGCAATCTCAGACTTTATTTTACATTAGTTTTTAGTTATGGCTCATACATTCAATGGTGTATTACATGAACTATAGAACTAAATTCTATGGCATTAAATTTTAATACTATTTCATAATTTTCAAATGATTGCATCTTAGTAATATCATGCTTACCTTAATATATTTTTTATTAAAATTAAATAATGTGACTGATAATATCTATTTTTGCCAGTCTATATTTTCAGAAATGTTAGATTAAATTTAAATTTCTGAAAAACTTTTTTTCTTTGTCATGAAAACTTACAAACTCTATTCATCGCATTTTGTTAAATTGTATAATTTTAAACTTCTTACCTGCAAAGTAATTTTGAGACAAATAGTTAAAATAATAATTACAAGCAGCTGTTATTTTCCATTTAATTAATAAAGTTCAGTTTATTTTTTTTTCTTTTTAGTTTGAGGCTGAAACTTATTAACAAATCAGTCTAACTTAGATTCATCAAATTTTAGCCAATTTATTTGGAGAAGCTTCTAAAGTTTGATTCAACATGTATCATTATATTCATAATTAGTAGCTGTTAAACAATCAATGTAGTCAATAAAAAATGCCATTCTTTTGACATTTGAAGGATCAGTTTCTCTTGGCCATACTGACAAGGGAATTGTGTATTCTGAACTCAAAGAAAATGACGTGTTTTGTTGAAGCTCCAAAAAATCAATGAATCTTAAGTTTAACTGAAAAATGTAAATATTGCTTAAAAGTAATATAATAATTGAATATAATTTGCAATTATTATTTATTTTATTTCATTTATTTTATATATTATGATTATTATATTTATTTGAAGTTATATATTATTTATTATTATTTCTTTAAACTTTTTCCACAGTTACTGGGTTTTTCTCTATTTGTACAACTAATCTGAAGATTGTTTGTCTTATTTTTACTTTCTGTTTTTGCTTACCTAAAGTTATATTTATCAACTTTGCAATTTCTACTTGCATTCATTTTTATCAATTAATAGTTAAGATGTTAGTACTGTCAAAAATGCAGTATAGAATATTTTATTGTAAAAATAATTGTTAAATAATGACTTCATAATCTCCAAGTATTTTAGGTTTAAATCCTGATTTATATATTCTTTTTTGTTTCTATCTTTTTTCTAAAATTAAAATTATTTTATATATTTGAGTTTGTTTATTTATGTACTATTTTGTAATTTGTCTTGTGTTTTTGTTTATCTAATGTTTTATTAAATAAAATAAAATAAAAAAATGTTAATTTTTGTTGGGCTTCTAAAACATGTAATGTATACAATGTTTATATACATACATTATATAAGTTCAAAGGTTGCCATAACTGGAGGTGACAGTAATGACAAGCTCCTACTGTCTGTAAAATGTTTCCATGGCATGCATCTCAAATAACTTCTAACAACTAACACGAGCTCCAAGCCGGAGAATAAGGCAGGGGGGGGGAACTGGCACCTCATAACCAGCTGCTTTGGGTAAATGGAGCTCAACTGCTCAACCAACAACCAGTATTAATGACACCGTGACAGTTTTCGTGGGGTGGGAGCAAAAAATGATGTCTTTGATCCAGCTGCATATGTATGGCGCTCCCCACGTAAAAACAACCTTGCGCCATATTCTGGAGTGGCCGATATCCATTACATGTTTCTCTAAATATAACCAGAGCAACACCGCCGGAGTTTGCCGCCAGCAAGTGGATGAACTGCGCTTACAGTTAAGCAAAATTCGACAGCCAATAGATAATCGATGAGGCCTAATTCTACCTCCTGACAATGCTCGGCCACGTGTTGCAAAGATAAAACTGCAGAATCTGACTACTTGGAACAAAGAACTTTGCAACATCCAACATATTATCCTGATCTCATCTCCACTGACTACCACTTTTTCAAGCATCATTTATGCCAAAGGATATTCCGTTACAAAGAAGATGCAGAAAATTCATGCAAAAAAATTTCTTGTCGTCCAGACCTTTAGAGTTTTATCGTGAAGGCTTAAAATAAACTTGTAACCTGATGCTAGAAATGTATAGATGTTCAGTGTTCCTATTTTGACTGCATTAAACACGATTTAAATACATTGAGACAGGGGAAAATGTTGCTTCTAAAATCGGGCATTATATTCCGAACAACCTATATTAAAGAAAAATATCGAAAAATATTAGCAGTAAATTGCTAATACTCCTTGAAGAGTAGACGGAAAGGTCCGCCTACGAAACTCTGGAGTCGGAATGCGGAAGGTAACCTCAATCAGCTAAGTGACAAACTTTTACACATATTAATTTAATTGTCTCTCTCTATATCTCTCACCCTCTATCTCTTTCTCTCTCTCTCCCTCTCCCCCTCTCTCTCTCTCTCTCTCCGTATATATATATATATATATATATATATATATATATATATATCATTGACATGCCGAGAACCACATAGCTCGAATATTTTGCCGATCAGTGAGCGACACGATAATGCCCTGGAGAAATTTGACAGTGAATCATTCATATTCCTTTCCTATTTGAAAATCGAAATGAAAATCCAATAAAGCGAGAGAGGACAGAATCTTTAGGTTTTATATATATATATATATATATATATATATATATATATATATATATAATAGAAAAGAAACATTTCAACATTTCTGATGTCTGTTCAATGCTATCATTTTTTCTTCTTTTTTTTTTTTTGGTACTAGGGCCATTTTAACTCTACTTTTGGCGCGAAAAGCAATTTGCTTCCAGTCAGAAGTTTTTAGTCTTAATTTCTGATAAACTGTCATGGCTGCCGTGTCAAAATGAACTTTCTCGATCTCTGATATCATTCTGTGAAAGGATTTTGTCATATCCATTTTTCTCACTTCAAATACTACTAGTAGTATTAATACTATTATTATTAATAGTAGTAGTAATACTATTACTACTAGTAATAATAATAATAATAACAATGACCGTCGAGAAGAAAGAAAACCAATAAAATATATGTAATCTATTTGAGAGACCTGTTCGTTTGAATTTGCAATTTTGCTTTTGTTATAAAAAACAATTTTTCTAACATTCTAGCAGAAAAAATATAACGAATAAAAATCTTTCTTTTCTGATCGGCCATATTCGAACTGAAAAAAATGCTTCAATTCCATTTTCGTTAAATTAACTAATTTTCACCTTAAACGACTTCATAAAACAATTTTTTCGTCGTTTTATAACTTCTTTTATTGTTTCTTCTTTCGTTTCGGCGTTTGTTCGTTTTTTACTCAAATTCTTCTACAAGAGATTCTTCTTCCTTTTCATATAACACTTCTTTTATTTCCAAAAATTTCTTCATTTTTTTTTACCTTCTTTTTTAACTCTAAATATTTTTTCTTTCACTTTATCCAATTCCTACTACAATATCTTTTCGTTCTCCTTCACGCCTTTCATTTTGTCGTTCTGCCATGACTTTTTTATTTATTCATATAAAGCTTTTTCTCTTTCTTGCCACATTTCTTTCATTTCCGACTGCAGTCTCTACTCTCTTTCCTTATATATCTATCTTTCCAATCTTTTGTCTTCTAAATATTTCTTTACTCCCGTTCAAAATGTTATCCACTTTTATTATTTCTTTTTTTTTTTTTTTGAAGGTGTTCTTTTTCCCGCCTTTTTCTTTCTAAAATTCATGACTTATTTTTCGCTTTAATTTCTTCTGTTTTGTTATTCTCCCAACTTCCTTAATCATCTTTTTTTCCCCGTTCTCTTAATAAAACTTCTAAATCTTCCATATTTTAGTTTTTCTTTCTCCTTCATTTTTTTTCATTCAGCCTTGTTCGCGACATAATTTATTTTCGTTTTTTTTTTCTTTTCATTTTTTTTCTTAGGTTCCTCCCTGGACGAAAAGATAACCCTTCCATTAATGTCCGGACGACTTCGATTATATTTGTCAGATGCAGAGGATTGAAGAAACATTATAGCTGCCATTGTTGTCTGCTTCCTTCATTTCGTCAGAGTGATGAAAGGTGACACGACCATAGCAAAAACGCGCGCAAATTATATACCTAAACGCGTATGAATCTCACGCACATTCACTTATAAGTATATTTACAGTATAAAATGTGAAAATGCAAAACATAACCGTTTTTACATACATACATCGCTATATGGCTACATACATACATACATACATACATACATACATACATACATACATACGTGTGTGCGTGCGTGTGTGCGCATGCATGCGTGTGAGTGTAATGTGGTCTGGAGATTGCTTGAAGCGTTAAATTGACAGTCACAATTCAGTATTGATTTCTATGTCCACTCACTAGATAGATAGATAGATAGATAGATAGATAGATAGATAGATAGATAGATAGATAGAAACAGACTGGGATAGATAGATAGATAGATATGAACTGATTGGGATAGATAGATAGATAGATAGATAGATAGATAGATAGATAGATAGATAGATACGAACTAATTGAGATAGATAGATAGATGGATAGATAGATAGATAGATAGATAGATAGATAGATACGAACTGAGTGGGATAGATAGATAGATAGATAGATAGATAGATAGATAGATAGATAGATAGATATGAACTGAGTGGGATAGATAGATAGATAGATAGATAGATAGATAGATAGATAGAATTTGAAAATCTTATCTTTCTGACTTCAAGTTTCGCAGATACTCCATGTGTCAATGTAGGATAATTTATCTGACCCTGATGAGCGGTATATCTGCAAAACTTAAAATCCGAAAGATAAGTCATTTGGACATTTCTTTATCCATTAACTATTGTTGTTATATTGATTTAATATGTGTTCAGTTAAAATATAAAGTATTATCAAATATTAGCATATTCTTAATATTAATTCATAATTAATATATCAATATTTTCTTTATTTCCTATGTATTTTTTAAATATTCAATTTGATATAATTTTGTACTATTTATTAAAATTATAATATATATTAAAAATTAAATATTTTATATTTATGAATAATTCACTTGTCTTTAAATTAAATATTTTTCATATTTATCTCATAATTATTGTTGTTCTATTTTTTTAATATTCAATTCCAGACTTTCTATGTCTAGGCCGGTAGACATATAATTTCGGTTCGATAAAATGTATGTGTCCACTAAAATAATGTTTATAGTATTAAAAGTAATGTTCGATTAAGATTTAATAATTTTATTTTAAAATCGTTTCACCCCAAGCAAGGCAACATAGCCACTATCACACAGGCAGTTATTGAGAAAGAATAAAAGAATACACTGAGTATTAGAAAAACACTATTAATGGGCGATAACAATAAAAGAACAGAATCTAAGAAGACAACGATTAATATTGCATTTTTATTTTTCAAGATCTTGATTGGAAAACAGAAAGCCGGAAGAGAGTTCCACATGCGCGAAGTGCGATGTTTGGGTGTGCGTGTATATATATATATATATATATATATATATATATATATATATATATATATATATATACTAATGTTCGCCCAGTACAAGGCCCAAGGGCCACTCAAGTTAGAGGGCTACTGTGTGGAGTTGTATTAGCATAGTGTTGTAACCTAAGGAAGGTTACTGAATAGAATAATCACACGAAGGTTGGTAATGAGCGATAATACTTAGGACAAGAACAACACATATAAGATTCGCCAGCGGCGCGTAGAAGAAGTAGTCAACTGTTAGAAGTGAGTCAAATGAATTCCACAATGAATCTCCAATTTCAGGATATCTACCATTTGCCCCACGCGGTTTGATGTGGCACAAGGCCGAATTTAATGACGGGTATCCGAGCCTGTAGGCTCGGTCAAAAATTCCCCGTAGACTCTGTATAAAACGGGGTCGGGTAGCTGTTTCCGGAGACGAGACTCTGCCTTTGACATAGCCTGGTCTGGAATCTTCTCTGTCCGGGGGCAGAGAGTTTAACCAACCAAGACGAATCTCCAACTGCAAACCAACATACAGTATTTACTACTATATTTATGTGAATGGGGGACATCGGCCGTAGTTATCCTACAGCACATAGGAAAGGGCAAGATAACAGGAGAGATAGCTAATTCTAGACGTGAAGATGTCAAGATTTGATTAACCATTAAAATTTTAGAATTCAGGCGAAGACGTGAGGAGTAGAGAATTGGAGTAGACTAAAGAAGGAACTGCAAATCTAATCTAAGGGATAAACATCTAGTCCCAGGGATAAACTGCAAATCTATCTAAGGGATAAACATCTAGTCCCATTCGAAAGACCGCAGAGGTGGGTGAACAGGATGATAGGCAAACCTATCTACTCCTATTGGCAGAGGGAAACAATAATAATTAGTGAATAAAATTTCAGATTTCAGGCAGAGATGTCACAGGTATAGAGTTGAAGTAGTCTTTATAAGGGGCTGAAAACCCTATCCCAAACAGAAAATATGGGATAAATCTCTACTCGTGTTCAAAAGACCGGATGACAGGTAAACCTATCTAATTCTATGGAGGGAGGGAAAACTGAATAAATTTCAGATTTCAAGCAGAGACGTCATAATTACATAATTGAAGGAACTGGAAACCTAATCCTAAACAGGAAACAAAAAAAAACTCTACTCCTGTTAAAAATATCAGAGGAGTATGATATATATATATATATATATATATATATATATATATATATATATATATACGTTTCATTAAATAATATAGACAAGTGTTGTCTATTTTATGTAAATTTTTTCGTAACGTTTGATAAGTTTAATAACATTATCGTTGAACGAAGAAAGAAATTGTTTTCAAGTGTTCTTTGCAGTTGATAGAAATTTACGTAAGGTGCTTATTGGTACAACAGACCATAACTTTAGTAGACTTAATGAATAAAGATATTTTTATAGTATAATTAATGTTTATTTTGCTTTTCGGAATACACGCCAAGCAGCATCACTCACACACATACAGGGTGTTAAAAATGTACTCACTTTTGATCTCCCATAACTTTTTTCTTTTTTTGTTTTCTTTTTCAGATCCGGTGCACCAGTAACAATGCCAGGAGTGCTGTTGCAGTTTTTTTGTGTATATCTATGTACTAGTGAGTGAGCTCAAATGACTTGACTCACTTTATAGTCCACCAATAGAAGGTTAACTAATCAGAAGACGTAGAACATTCAATCCGTCGTGTATAAAGGCGGCCATTTTGTTCACTCTACCCGAATGTCCAGCTTGTCAGGCGAAGAGAAACAGAAGGACGAACTATGCTCTGCTACTTGTACCAAAATATCCACTGCTAACCTGAACAATTTTCCTACTGTCTTCGAAATATTCACTGCTAACCTCTGGATTCTATACTCGAAGACGACCGTCATGATGAATAACAGCGCGACTTGTCATAAAGTCTTACTGGGAAGCACGAAGACATCAAAGACAAATTCGAAGATAGTTTCACAGAGATCCCCCAAAATGACGGACGATTGCCCGCATTAGAGATAAATTTGAAGCAGATGGAACATTTCACGACGTTCATAAGTAACATTCAGGAAGACCATGGCTATTTACCAGCCCCGAAATAGAACAATTCCCGAAAAACTTCCTCTGACATTGTCGAACCCATTGGTCAGCGTTATCGGCAAAGTGATGGTCACCAATTTGAATATTTATAAGCATGCATTTAATATCATTTAATACTTAATTTAAATCGTGAAACCTCTTTGTACGTCAATAAACATTAATATTTCTTAATTGTCACCATTAATCTTGTTTGCAAGTCAATAAACACTGCATATATTGTCATTTAAAGATTGAGTACGTTTTGGAGAGACAGCATTTATATATATATATATATATATATATATATATATATATATATATATATATATATATATATATAATCCTCGTTGAAAACACAACTATACTTTGACATTAAAACAATAAACAAAAACTAAAAATTCTTGAAGCTATATACATAAAACAGTTGAAACCTAACCGGAACAAAATAAACTATGAAATTTCCACAAATATTCTTAAATGCTTGTAATTTGTAATAGAAGCAATTGGTTTATACCAACGGATTCCCATACTTAGTACTTCTCGTTTTCACTCTCGTGTGGTCATGTGTGATGTCATCAGCTGCGATGCGATTTTCGCTTCCAGTGTCTTGTATGCACGAGTTGTTGCTCGGAAATCATCCATGTAAGCAAAAACAGACTTGTTTTGTCCGTATATTGTTTAATATATTTTAATGTAATTGTCACCTTTGATAATGGCTTATGTAAGCCGAAAGCTTAGATATGATTAAAAATATGTATCAATATTGTAATTTTCTTTCTTCTTGTAATGATAATGTTATTAACCTTATCAGACGATATGAAAAGAATTTTGCATAAAATAAATAGACAACACTTGTCTATATTATTTAATGAAACATGCATCAATATGTATATATGTATGTGTGTGTGTGTGCGCGTGCGTGCGCGTGTGTGTGCGCAAACGTTTGCGTGTGTGTGTGTATGTATATACACGCTATATACCGGGTGTAACTGCAAAATTGTCCAATTCTTAAATTAAGCTTTGAACAGTTGTTTCTAAGAAATGATTAAAGATATCTTACTGGAATTCTCCGAGATTTTTATGACACTATTGAACTAGACTTTGAACAATAAGAATGTATTTAGCTCTAAGTTAAAGGGGTCAATAGGGTGGTCTGTCTTACCTTTTTGATCTACTGTTCCAGTTTCTACTGTTACATTATTTTTTCTTTATCTTCATTCCTTTTCATTTTAGGGTCTATATTTTTTATTTTGGTGTAAGTCTTTATTAAATAAAGATATTAGCATTATTTAAAATGGTAGCATTATATTATGCTAATATCTTAAATAAACACTTATACCAATATCAAGATATAGGTCCTAAAATAAAAAGAAATGAAGATAAAGAAAATTATGTTAACTATAGAAATCCTCAAAACTGTCCTCTTAATAATAAATGCCGTAATGAATCAATAATTTATCACTGCAATATCTCATATACTGAAGATCCGGGAATAGTTAAATTCTACATTAGATGCACACGGAAGGATTTCAAAAGATGGTGGAGCCAACATCAAACGTCCTTTAATAATAATAAATATGGAAATCAAACGTCTCTATCTAAATATTTCTGGCACTTAAAAGAAATCAATAAAACACCAACAGTAAAATGGAAATTAATTAAAAAAAAAGCTTGAGCTTGTAGTTCAATAAATGGCCCATGTCCTTTTTGCATACATGAAAAATTATACATTATTAAGTTTCTGAAAAATAAAAATTTACTAAATCAAAGAAATGAAATAGCTATTTTTGTAGGCACTATCAAATATTTTCATTAAGTAATAATTAATTTTGAAAAAATAAAATAATAAAGATTAGAGATGAATCATACATTTTTATATTTGACCTTTAATTAATAATTAAATTCTAATATATTTATTTGTAAAAATATCGTATGATCTATTAGTTATTAGGAGGCCGAATGGTACTTTAAATCTATAAGAATAAATTTAATTAATTAAAATTTAAATATTAAAAATATGTCTTTCACATATTTAAATGACCCTTTTAGAAAATATTTCTGTATAAAAATATGATTTAAGCAGATGAATAAAAATGCAAAATTATTTTTTTTTATATCATTGAAAGCCTCGATGACTCACTGAATAACGGAAGTATACATTTGTTAACAGGCACCCTCACCTCACCTAAACTTAACCTGACTTTATAAGTAACATATATTGGAT
>CAHIKZ030001106.1:55000-317500 GCA_903632075.3 Acanthosepion pharaonis | reverse complement strand
TTTCACACAACACCCCTCCCCCCCCAGGAAAGGCACATGAAGGCATGAGCTAAATCTTCACGGTTGAACTAGGACATTTCTCAAATGCATTTACGCGGGCCTGTGGGTGATGAATTAATTCCACCCTCCAACCCAGACGAAACGCTACTAGCTTTTCGCTACGCTGTCACTATTCTCATGGCGGATGTTCAAACGAGCAACATCCCTTAGTTCCAACAATTATTTTCATGGAAACTGTTCTGAGCTATCTCCCCTGAAACCCCGACTGCATGAATTTAAGCGTGCTACTAGATTGGCATTTAGGTCCCACCCTTTTACTGTTGAAATAGTTAAATGTAACCGCTACTTCTACTCCAGCGGTTTCTTTTCCCGCGCTTCCCGCCTGTGGAACTCCCTTCCTCTTACTCGCTTCCTTGAAAAATCTAAATTCAACTTCAATCGCCATCTTCCGTTGCCTTCCTCGTTCTTCTTTTATCCTTTCCCCAGTCCCTTCTATACACGGTCTTTTCGCTCACGTTCAGTCTCTGCAACCCCCTTGCGAACTAGTGGCTCTTCCGCCTTGCTTGGGGGTGAAATGCCGAAAAAAAAAGGTTCAGACCGGCATGCAGCAGACACCGTGCAGAATCGCCCTCATTTCCTTCGAGTTTATTTGGTAAGGAGAAAGTTCCATGTAGACAGATTTTCACAGGACTTTTTCTCTGAGGGACAAATTCCCCGTGGATACTTCCCGATAGCTACGATCTTACACTCTTCAATTCAACTGTTATCTATCTGCTCTTCATAACACACACACACACACATATATATATATATATATATATATATATATATATATATATATATATATATATTAGTTAATTTCTTTACACCATTACAAGACCCCCATTCAATAACTCTCTACCAAGAGTGGCTCTTTGGCCTTGTATTGAGTGAAAAATGGTATAAAAATAATTACTCCCCAATGATTTAATAGTCAGGTAAATTGAATTTCCATGTGTTAATATTAATGTAAATTTGAGTCCCATGATTTAATAGCTAGGTACATTGGATTCCCATGAATTCATATTTATGTAAATAGGATTACTATAACTTAATACTAGGTAAACTGGATTCCCATGAGTTAATAGACATATAAATTTTATTCCCATGAGTTAATAGACATATAAATTTTATTCCCATGAGTTAATAGCCATATAAATTTTATTGCCATGAGTTAATAGCAATGTAAATTAGATTCCCCCTAGTTCATAGAAATGTAAATTGGATTCCCATGAGTTCATTGCAATGTAAATTGAAATTCCCATGAGTTAATATCCAGATAAACTGAACTTTTTAGACTTGGAAGGTTCTAAGAGAACTAATCTGAATTAACATTTATGGTGAAGGTACAATGAGTCACGCTATCATATTCCACAAGACGCCATGTTTATTTCACATTAATGTTTACTTGCTAATTTTCTTCTTATTAAAATACCAATGTTGTCAAGTTTTTATTTAAAAAAGGAAAAAATAATGCAACGGCATTGCCTCAAATTACAGCCTAGCATTGACTTTCATACAAATGCTCCTGGAAAAGCATAAATTTATCTGTTCTTTTCCAACCCCCAGTTATGAACTAACAGCAGGGTAGACTTGACTGTCTCGCCATCGATAATAACCAGTCTAAGAGCTGGACTATACTGAATTCCAAACCATATTCCGAAGTAGTCTCATTAATTCTAGACTCCCATATGGATGTCATGCACAGCCTCAAACTCATTCCGAAATGTCTACACTATAATCTGTAAATAATCAGCTCAGTGCTTAAAAATTACTTCATGTGAATGAACACTGTAGGTCTTAGAGAGGACCAGCCTTTTGCGAACTTCGTGGACCTGCGTCGTAAACGAAGAACTTCACCGGATCAATAACAGAAACCAGATCCCTTGAAGACTTCCAATAGCAGCAACAACTAAAATGGATACTCACGCGTAACCCGGAGATAAAATAATGACATAATCAAGAGGCTGACATTCAACATTGCTCCAAACAAATAATTAGGAATGATGAGCACCCTTATCAATACTAGAAGGAGCAATAACAGTTAGTGGACTTGAGAGAAAAATGCTTTAATAGAAAGATCTTATAAATTTCAACCGTAAATAACGCTCACTGCTCGGTCAAGTGATGCTGAATATTTACTCATAAGAAAACGGCTAATAGAAACCATTGACATTAGAGATTAGGAGAACAGATACTACCATTTGATCCCGGCCCGATGATGATCATTGGATGAAGAAAGGTAGCATTATCAGACAGCAGAAACAGAAGTGAATTTGTGTCTGTGCCATTAATATCAAGCGCGATTAACTCTTAGCGTCACTTGTTATTATTTAATCCACATCGACGATCTAACGATTGCTTTTCATTCAATTGTATGCCCTAACTCAGAAAAATAGTAACATTCTTGATCGTTTGTATATAATTATATCACCGACGCTAATGATAAACTATTACTTTGAGCTCAGGGAATTGCCATTAACGAAAATCGGTAATAAAGTAATATACAAAAAGAGCAAGAATATTAAGTCCGAACTGTCAGAGCTGACAATATTCATTTCTGTAAAAATACAGAAAATGTGGCACAAGGCCTAAAAAGAGGATGGGGAAAAGAACGCTCTTCAATTGTCTTAATATTAAACTTAGCTAGCCACAAACACTGACCCAAGTATACAAACAATATTCTTAACACCAAAACAACATATTCTTACTAGCCTTTTTTTACTACATCCACCGTAATACCTCATTGTCTCAATGAAAATCCTAAATAGTCCACATATGTACAAATAAATCGTATATGGAGGGGGGGAATAAAACAACAGTCATGATCACCCACGGCCGGAAGGGACACGGCAAATAAATGAGGATGTTACACACACACACACACGTATATATATATATATATATATATATATATATATATTTTAATAAAAACAGACCACGTTAAGATTCCATGTCTCTCTGGATATCATCCTCCTCGGGTCTACCCATACGGATTACCTAAGGTTGCATAAACTATATATATATATATATATATATATATATATATATATATATATATATATATATAAAAGAAAGAACAGTAAGATATATAATCCGGTGTTCTTATAGATATTTTTATTTTACAAAATAGTGCTCAATGTAAATTTACAGAGCATTAATATTATAAATTAATTGATTTAAAATATGTTTTTTTTCGCTACACAGTTCTAACCATGTTTCAAAAATGGAAGTTAAAAGCTCCTAATTTAATTTTGTAATTAAATTAAAGACATTAGTTCCATTTCATCCTCAAGTGAAATCAGGAATCATAATTTAATATTTATCGTTTAAAATGAAATAATACAATTATATAATATAAGGCGCCTTTCGACCGACACTTCATCAGAAATCGATCGTCGGTATTAAATTACCCGTACACAGATGTAAGAATGTGTTGTTTTGGTGTTAGGAATATTGTTTGTATACTTGGGCCAGTGTTTGTGGCTAGCTAAGTTTAATATTCAGACAGTTGAAGGCCGTCCTTTTCCGCATCCACTTTTTTCGGCCACATTTTCTGTAATTTTACAGAAATAAATATTGTCAGCTCTGGCAGTTCGGTCTTAACATTCTTGCTCGTTTGTATATTATTTTATTACCGATTTTCGTTAATATATCTGTTATCTCAAATCCACTCTTGTGTCTTTATTCTGGCCCCAACAAGGCCACAATTCTTTTGAACTCTATCAAGGCCGGAGAGTGCGATCTATGACATGACAGAAGATAGGCTGGCTCGACAAAAGAAATGTCCTGTAGTATTATTTAAATTCACAATTTCTATAGAAAATTCGATACCAAGAGAATTATAAAGAAAAAAGTATTTTGTTGTTAAATCGGCGATAGAGATTGAGTCTAACTATATTATTCTCATTCTTAAAGGAAGATGTTTTCTTTTTGACGTCAATAAATTTTGACAAATTTAAGATTCGCTTATTATTTTCGACAAAAGCATAAAAAAAAAATAATTTGCATTGTTTCCGGATAAAAATGTTGAAAGAAAAATGCACTGGTTTCCTTGTTAAAGTTTTTCTCTCTAATTTTTCTATTATTTAACCACTGAGAAGTTTTCAGGTTTTGTCGATCTGTCATTTTCAGTGTTCATCTTCGTCTATTGGTCATTCTATCATGTTTAATAAATCCGGACGCATAACCAACCTCGATGTGAGGCATCCGTCGTCCGACGCCATATTGCATTGTTTCTTAGATCAGTCTCGTTTATGAAAACGTTTCGGACGATTCAAAAACAAGAGTGCAGATGAAATTTGCCTCATTCAAAAACAGGGCTGAGGTTAACGCAAGAAAGCCGATTTGACAATGGAGGTGACAAGTAGGATAGTAGTACATTTTAAAATGCTTCAAATATTATGAAATACACAGAAATCCTGAAGAGCTCAAAAGGGTGATGAGTTGAAACTTACTTCATAGCTACTAATAATGAAAAAGAAAAGATGAATAATAATAATAATAATAATAATAATAATAATAATAATAATCAGAAAACAAAGGAAATAATAATAATAGGGAAGAAGACGATGGTGATTTGGATGGAGAAGTAGAAAATGAAGAAGATGAGGATAAAGAAGAAGGAAAAGGCAGAGGGAATAATAATAATAAGAAGAAGAAGAAGAAGAAGAAGAAGAAGAATAATAAAGAATAATAAAAGGAATAATAATAATAATAATAATAATGATAATGGGAAGAAGATGATTGAATAGGATGGAGAAGTAAAAATGAATAAGATGAGGATAAAGAAGAAGGAAAAATAATAATAATAATAATAATAATAATGGGAAGAAAGAAGATGATGGTGAATAGGATGGAGAAGTAGAAAATGAAGAAGATGAGGATAAAGAAGAAGGAAAAGGAAAATAATAATAATAATAATAATAATGATAATGGGAAGAAGAAGATGATGGTGAATAATGGAATAAGAAATGAAGAAGATGAGGATAAAGAAGAAGGAAAAAGGCAGAGGTGAATAATAATAATAATAATAATAATGATAATGGGAAGAAGAAGATGATGGTGAATAGGATGGAGAAGTAGAAAATGAAAAAGATGAGGATAAAGAAGAAGGAAAAGGCAGAGGTGAATAATAATAATAATAATAATAATAATAATAATAATAATAATAAGAAGAAGATGATGGTGAATAGGATGGAGAAGAAAAATGAAAAAGATGAGGATAAAAGAAGAAGGAAAAGGCAGAGGAGAATAATAATAATAATAATAATAATAATAATAATAATGGGAATAAATAGACAAGGCTGAATAGGATGTGGAATATGGGGATGGAAAGGATGTGGATAAAGAAATAGTAAAAGACAGAGATAAATAATAATGACAATAATAGAAAGAAAAAGATGATCGTAATTTGGATGGAGTATAAAATAAAAAGTTGATGATGATGATGATGATGATGATGATGATGATGATGATGATGAAGCATAAATCAATAATAATAATAATATTTGGAAAATTAAATAAATTCTTGAATCGGTTTGGGAAAGACAAAATTGAAGCAGATAAGACAAGCTGAAATTGAATGAGAGTGAAGTGAATAGAAAGAATGGAGAAATACGACTAATAATAGTTGAAAATTAATAAAGGCTAAAATAATGTAAGAATAAGAATCATGAACCGACCTGGTCTCCCACCTCTGTTGTGTCAACATGGCTGTTAATAAAGTACACCATTGTTTGCAAAATAAGAAAAGAGTCAATATCTTTCTTACGCAATCAAAACAAAACGCTAAAAACATGCCCCCTAGGCCAAAAAGATACAGCGAGTCTGGACCCCTTATTTGGGAAGTGGGATCTGGGGAGCTATGTTCAAATATGAAAGGCTAAATAATCTTGTAGAATTGATAAACTGTGGCCGGAGATGTGACAAAATATTGTTAGCAAATGAGAAGAGTTTGTGTGTGTTTGTGTCTACGTGTGCGCGCGCATGTGTGTGTATGTGTGTGCGTGCGTGTGTGTGTGTGTGTGTGTGTGTGTGTGTGTGTGTGTGTGTGTGTATTTTATGAAGCGAGTATGTGATGCGAATGACGGATAAAACAAAAATGAACGAGAGAAAATGAGGTTAAAAATGGCGATGGGTGTGAAGGAGTCAGAGAGAATCTAAAAAAAACGAGAAAGAGGAAGGAAGAATAAGAGTGAGAAAGAGAGAGGAGAGAGAAAGAGGTAGAGGAAGAAAGAAGGAATAAATAAAACAATATTCGAATGTTTATTCATTTAAAATAAGAAAGACAACTGCGAGGAACATTACAATAAATTTTGGACGCTAATGATATGATCTTTTAGTTTAACTTTTAACATGGAAAACACGCGCAGAGGCACACGCATGCGCGAGCACACGCACACATATATGTATTTAGGTAGCAACTATTCAGTGAAAGAAGTTTGATTACGCACACACACACACACACACACATATATATATATATATTCGTAATACTTTCTCTTTAAAGATTTATGTTCTTTTTGATAAGGCTGTCATTGGTTAAATTAAAGTTATGTTCTACGTTGTTGCGGGGTAATACGAGAGAATTTGAATGTTTATCTAAACGCAAACCTCTTTTGTGTTCCTGGATACGATCTTCAGATCACACCAATATAAATGTTATATATATATATATATATATATATATATATAAAGTTTCGTATTATATATATATATGTATATAAAGTTTCGTATTATATATATATATATATATATATATATATATATATATATATATATATATATATACATACATAGACACACACACACACATATATATATATGAATTGCACACAAAGTGCTGGTGATATAGAAACAATGCTCAATGTTATACAAGAGATCTATAAAGTATTATATATGTTGATGAATATACATACCCCACATTATATGTACTACTCGAAGTTTCATGCCAAACGCAATCTTCACATGCTGACTGTATACCCATTATATATATCTTATATTCATTTATATATATATATATATATATATATATATATTAAAGAATGTACAAAATACCTTACATTGATTGTACAATTCTTTCTTTTCTTCCGTTCTATTCTACCGCTTTCCTATCCTTTATTCAACCTTTTTCTGTCTTTATTTGCTGTCCAATGCTTCTTTCTTTCTTTCTTTCTTTCTTTCTTTCTCTGTCCTATACTTCTTTCTTTCTTTTTTCTTTCTTTCTGTCTTTCATTCTATCGTTGTCTTGTCTTTCATTCATACTTTCTCTCCTTTTTATTCGAATTTACGATGTTTGCCACTTGGTTTTCTTTCTTTCTTTCAATGTCATATAGTTCTTCCTTTCTATAATTCTTTCTTTCTTTCACTGTCCTATTTTTCCGTTCTATTCTACGGCTGTCATATTCTTCATTCATCCTTTGTTCTATCTTTCTTTCGCTGTCCGGTACTTCTTTCTTTCTTTCTTTCTTTCTTTCTTTCTTTCCAATTTATTCATTCCAGTCTATTTCCATTTCAAATCTGATCAATATTTTAAGTTTACGTTTTCTTTCTTTCTTTCTTTCTTTCTTTCTTTCTTTCTTTCTTTCTTTGTTCTCTACTCATCATCATACCCATTGGTTTCTTTCTTTCTTTCTTTCTTTCTTTCTTCTCTACTCATCATCATATCCATTGGTTTCTTTCTTTCTTTCTTTCATTCTTTCTTTCTTTCTTTCTTTCTTTCTTTCTTTCTCTCTTTCTTTCTTTCTTTCTTTCTTTCATTCTTTCTTTCTTTCTTCTTTACTCATCATCATATCCATTGGTTTCTTTCTTTCTTTCATTCTTTCTTTCTTTCTTCTCTACTCATCATCATATCCATGGTTTCCTTTTTTCTTTCTTTTTTCTTTCTTTCTTTCTTCTCTACTCATCATAATATCCATTGGTTTCTTTCTTTCTTTCTTTCATTCTTTCTTTATTTCTTTATTTCTTTCTTCTTTACTCATCATCATATCCATTGGTTTCTTTCTTTCTTTCTTTCTTTCTTTCTTTCTTTCTTTCTTTCCAGTTTATTCCTTCCGGTCTATTTCCATTTCATATCTGATCAATATTTTAAGTTTACGTTTTCATTCTTTTATTATTATTATTATTATTACATATTATTATTAATATTATTATTATTATTATACATATTATTATTACATTGTTATACGAATTCGTTCGTTTTATTATTTGTTAATAGTTCTGATTACTCATTCAACAATGTATTCCTTTATTGTTCATGACTTTCGCCAATGATTCACTTTTCTGTCCAAAGTCTCGACACAAAAAGAAATCACTAGGTTTTGACCCAAAAATTTGACCAAACGACGTTTTGAGTCTTGCATTCACAGACGAGACGCCGTAATTCTATTACGGAACTACGGAAGAAAATCTTCAGATTCATTCCCTCCAGATGCTGTTGATAATTCAATCAGTGAATTTGAAAATAATCCAGATGAAGGGATCTACTCTTCCAGCTTATTAAAGAAGACGAAGGGATCGTCAAACGGGATTGCTCGCATTGAACATGAAGAAAGTTCGGAAGGCCCATTGAAATTAGAAAAGTGATAACGAGGATTCGTTGGCATCACAAAACATCTATATATGCATATTCAGTGCCCTTAATCTGTAAAAGTTTCACAATGTAAAAAAATCCTTCTTAATCGAAGCGCTAATATCTAAAACTTTTAGAAAGGGATCGAAAGGGTATTTTTCTGATGGGGGTAAATCCGATAACATTGTGTGTGTAACTTCCCTGCTGAGCGCTGAATTGCTGGGTTTTCTTTGGTCATGTTTAGCGGATGTGCGGGCCAGTGTATTTTTGAATACCGTTCGTATTGTTGGTCGGGTTTTTTTTCAGCTGAATTGTTTTTTGCGTCGCAGTTCATTTGTTCAACATACGGCTTAGAATAACGGTTTTCATCTCCGTACACAACAATAAATGTCCCAAGCAGCTTTGCCAGCCGTGTGATCTTTGATTGCCAAAGAATGATGTCAGATCTGGATCATTCTTGTCTGGCATTCCATCTCAAATGGATGTCTAATCTGAAATAAAACCTCACCACGTCAGACAACATTTTCACATGACCAGAGTTATTAAGAAACAAAATGCTATGAATATACGAACAAATATTTGTAACAACTTAATATATATATATATATATATATATATATATATATATATATATATATATATATATATATAGCTGTAACGAGTTCAGAGCAGCATTATCTTAACTTTTTGCAACTATTTCACAGTAAAAAATAACAACATATTGATTTTTTCCTCAGTTTTTTCTTTAAATCATTTTATAATTTTAAACTTAATATAGATTAAATTTAAAATTGGTAATTTTTTTGAATTTTATAGTATAATTTAATATTTATTTGTTAGAATGAATTCTGTTTTTTAGTCTAACCCTAACATTAAAGCATTAAATAATTATTATAACTAAAGTTCGTTGTCAAGTTTTTTTTAATTCTCGTATAGTTGTATTTTGATTGGTCATTCCAGCTTATGTAATAAAGAGTTTCCCGTTAGCGAGGGGTGTTTTGATTGATTTGAATCTTTAAACCTTTTCTTATACATTTGGCACCATCACTTGGTAAGACGCAAGTAGTGTTGAAACAAAATGGCAATTTTTAGTGATTTTATAACATTTTTAAGTTATATTTTTCGAATAAAATGATTATATTTGTTTCACTCTGTATTGAGCACTTTCAGAATAGTATTTGTTTGTTATTGGAATTTATCCTCCACCTTCAATCACCCCATTTCGTGTATATATATATTTTCCTATTATATATAAACATTTACAGACACACACACACACACACACACACACATTTATATATATATATATATATATTTATATATTCTCATTCACACTTTTTTTTCATTTTTCCCAATGAAACATGCCTCAGTCCTATTGTTAATTCAGATGTTCGCCCATTTGTCATGAATCTCCAATGCGCCCACAATGAACAGAACTGCGCCAAATGGCACAGGAAATTGGCTCATCAATGTCAAGGGTGAGATTACCAACGAGAGGCTAATGGCAATAAGTAGAAGAATTTTCCCAACTTTCAAAGCAAATTCTAAAAAGGTATTATTTATGTAAAACGTTTATACGTGGTTGCTGTGATAGATTATAGGAGAAAGGAAATGTGTTGAAACACCGATTACTTGTAAATGTTTCAACGTCTTTCATAGTTGTTGATTGGAGACCGCTTGGTACCACCAGGGCCTTTCTTGATTTTCACTTAGATTGTAAATCTTTCATTTGAAATAGAAATCGTCAGACTTAAATTTAGTCGAGTACATGACTATTCCTTTAATATCCTTAGGGACACAGTCACCATTCATATTGGCACAATTGGCGGGTAAATATATATATATATATATATATATATGTTTGATGGCAAACTGTATATATAAAGAAACATGTGAATGTGTCTGCTGCATGTATATATATAAAGGCTGAAGATGGTAACTGTATGTATATATATATATATATCGTCTGTAGTGTGGCAGCATGTATATATTTCACGCCGATCCGCGACAGTGCAATGTATATACATATGTGTGTGTGCAACATGTATATACAAACACAAGACTGTGAGATATTGTATAGTGCCAATATGTGTGAGTGTATGGATAATCCGTGTGTGTATACCACCTTCGCCCCTTTAATATAGACGATTATATATATGTGTGTGGGTGGAGCTATATTCATATTAGATCATAAGGTGTAAGGAAAAATAGAGTGAGTATTTTGCGAGTAGTGTGTGTGTGTATGGTAACAGATTACGAGATTATTTGTATGTATATATATATATCTGTGTGTGTGTGTAAAAATATATATATATGTGTGTGTGTGTGGGCAATGATCCTACTATATTGATGGCTTCAGCGCCAATGTATATATAAATATTCATGAAAGGTTTATGTATATTTCCTGAATCAATGTGTGGTGTGTGTATGTTTATATATATGAGCGTGTGAGTGAATATATATATTTGTGTGAAGTGTGTGTGTATGGATATATATATATGGGTGTGTGTGTATGTATATATATACGAGCTACCCGTATGTATATAATCGTGTGTGTGTGAATGGCAAAGCTACATATATTTGCCTGTAAGCTATAGTATATGTCCAGGACGCCACTAATATGATTATTATGTATATACAAAACCACTTGGTTGTAGATGACGTATATATACAAAAAATAAACTGGATATAGATATGTGTGTATGTGTCTTCAAGACATATGACGGTTCTTCATAATTAGCATTCGTTTGTATCTGTAAAAACCTTTTTGACAACTTCCTGTCCCTTCCAAGTCGGTGTTCTACCATCCATTTATACAAACAAATGACGATAAACTGCATCCACGTTCTGTAAGACGATAACCATATCCGCGTCCTGGGTATGACGGTAGTACGTCCAACAGCAAGGCTTGATAGGTTTTGAGCAACGTGGAAACCACCTCTTAATTGCTGGTGTTCCTGTGCCACCTTGACCTGAGGTTGTGAAAATGTTAGGGTCCCAGTTAGGGTAAATAGTTAAGACGCAAACTTGGGTCATAATATTAAAAACCTATTTTTACACTTGTAAAAATAGGTTTTATTACAGTAAATACTATGTAAAAAAATTATAACCATTAATAATCTTTTTGAGGGAAAATTATTATCAGCAATACTTAAAAAAATACCAGCGATAAAACAGCTATACATTTTTGAAAAAATATTGCGAGCTATACATTTTTGAAGGAAAATATTACCAGAAAACAGATTTTGAATAAAAGAATTATTACCAGAATCACATTTCGAAAAAATTCCCAGCAATAAAAATTGTCGGCATTAAAATGACCCATTGATGTTGGTCTGTTGTAAAACAAAACCGAAACAAAACAGGGGTCAAAACTCTATGAAAAGTATTTTTGAAGAAAAAATTATTGCCAGCCAGATATTTTTTGAAAAAAAAATACTAGCTATAAGGTTTTGAAAAATAAGACCAGCAATACATATTTGAAGAAAAAAAATTACCATGAAAAGATTTTTGAAGGAAAATGTATTACCAGAAATATATTTTTTAAAGGAAAAAATATTACCAAAAATAGATTTTTCAGAATAAATAGAAATAGATTTTGAAGGAAAAAATATTACCAGAAATAAGTTTTTTAAAGAAAAATATTACTCAAAAAATAGATTTTTCAGGAAAAATATTACTAGAAATAGATTTTTTGAAGGAAAATATTACTATTCAGAATATTTTTTAAAGGAAAAATATTACCAGAAATAGATTTTTGAAGGAAAAATACCAGAAATAGATTTTTTTGAAAGAAAAATAACTAGAAATAGATTTTTTAAAGGAAAATATTACCAATAATAGATTTTTTCAGGAAAAAATATTACCAGAAATAGATTTTTTTGAAGGAAAAAATATACCAACAATGGATTTTTTGAAAGAAAACATACTAAAATAGATTTTTCAGGAAAAAGATAACAGTAGATTTTGAAGGAAAAATATTACCAGAAATAGATTTTTAAAGGAAAATATTATATTAAAGGAAAAATATTACCAGAAATATATTTTTTTAAAGGAAAAAGGAAAATGCAAAATAGATTTTTCTATAAATATACCAGAAATATTTTAAAGGGAAAAATATTACCAAAAATAAAAATCTTGTTGGACATTAAATAACCCATTAAGGCTGATATGCTGTAAACAAAACAAAGGAAACTAATTCAATTTTCCCTTTTCATCGACAAACAGTTCAAATTGTATAAGGATTTATCTTGTGTTTTTTCAGCACTTTATTCATTTTAAAACAATTTTAATATTGGTGGAATTTCTGCCGTACCCTGTATAAGAATAGAACTATTTCAACAGTAAAATAGTGAGATCTACTTGCCAATCATAGTACGTTTAAATTTATACAGTTGATGTAGCAAGGAGGAGAGGAATATTTATTTTGAAAAAATACAAAAATGTGACAGAAGGTCAGAGAGGGGCTAGGAAAGCCTGGTCTTCAATCTGTCTTATCTAAACTTACTTCCAGCCACGATTAATGAATCAAAAGATCACAGTATTCCTCATATAAAACAGCAGAGTCTCACTTTACTCATTTTACTAGCTACCTCAAAGTGTCCATGAAGTCCCAACTAGTTTACATACACTGTAACGGCTCTGTTGAGCTATTATCGCTGGTTTCCAAACTGCATGAATAGAAACGTGTTACTAGGTTGGCGTTAGGTCCCACTCTTTCACTATATCGAACGGTTAAATGTAGCCGTTTCTTCTACTCCAACAGCTTCACATCTCGCACTTCCTGTCTGGGAACTCTTCTTCCTCTATAAGCTTTGACAGTTATAGTCACAACATTCTAATGTAATGTCAATCACATTGTCTGATGCCTTGACACACACCCTGTCCTTCACACATCCTTTTCCTCAATTGCTGAGGTGAAATGCTTAAAAATTGGAACAATTTGCCACCAACAAGGAGTGCTAATTAAAAACAACTAAAACCGAAAATATTTAGAGAAAGTAGATATGGAAGCCATATTATAGCTATGAAAAAGTGACTGAATAAAAATGATTTATGTATTACACGAAGTATAAAAAAATTAATAAATGTGTGCCATATTTTTCCGATGATCAGATTGATTGAATAAATAAAAATATATATATATATATATATATATATATATATATATATATATATATATATATATATATATATATTTATATATATGTGCTATAGCAATATAAATATTTATATCCCGATAATATATATTTTATATAAATATAGGAATCTTTTGAAATAATAAAAAACGAAAGAATATTAATCTAAACCCAGTGTCTAAAGATTTAGATTGTTCAATATATATATATATATATATATATATATATATATATATATATATATATATATATATATATATATAATACGTTATATTAATTCTCGTTATCGAATGAATACGCCCCAGCCAGTTCGATGATTCCAAATTAACTGGAAATTCCTGTTGTGCGTGATTGTAAATTGAACTGATGGGTGATGGCTTTCATAACTACCTCTCGTTTGTAGCTCAGAAAACTTTACCTCCTTATCAGTTCTTGTTTTAACATCCATTTAAACAAACTAGTTATTTATATTAGACAATGTTTCCTCAGAATCGACAAACATTTCAAATTCAGTTCGAGCCTGTTTGGGCTTCTTTCGATGATTATTATTCTCCACAACGTCCTGTCCTTTGTAGCTTTTAGTAAATTTTGTGCTTTCGCTATCGACTTCTATTGACTGTCCTTCCAACCATTTACAATAAGCCTGTTGGAGACTGTGGACTTGGAACTGGTTATTCACTTTCCTATTCTCCTGATTTGACTATCATCTGTTCCCCAACATGAAGAAAAAGAAACACTTGGCTTTGAACCACTATCCCAGTGATGATGACGTTATATCTGCTATTGATGAATTGTTTTGACCAACATGGTGAACAGTTTTCTTTGAACAGTCTGATGTCAGTTTACCTGGATAAAAAAAACAATGTCGTTAATAAGATTTGAAATTGATTCAAGGCAAGATTTCACAGCTCTAGCATCACTCTTTCATAATCAGCCTATGAACTTTTCCGCCCATCCTCATATAACATATTTGTATAATACAATACTTTTATGTGATATTGTATTATATGTAATGATTCAGTCTTGTATTATATTATTGTTTTACTAGAAATACTTTGAAAAATTTCTGGCTTTTCTATTTTCATATTCTGGGTAGCTTAATCCTTCTTCTCATGGTTATTCTACGCCAATAAAATATCCGTAGAATTCTCCCATCATGTCGTTAAATATTTGAGCTTCATATTCTTAGCAAAATATTGCAATAACAATCAGAGAGCAGGTCGTTATTTTAAGTAAGGGGGTACAAATGAAAAGAACTTGAAATGACAATTTTTTCCCTTTCACTGAAAACATATGTTAAATACTTATATCTTCCTTGCTTTCTTTCTTTCTTTTCTTTTCTTTTCTTTTTCTTTCTTTTCTTTCTCCACGCTATTTATTTATTTATTTTTTCTTACGTAGTTTTCTTTTCTTTTCTTTCTTCTTTTTTTCTTTCTTTCTTTCTTTTCTTCTTTTCTCCACACTAGTGTATTTCTTTCTTTTCTATCTTAGCTTGTTTGTTTGTTTGTTTGTTTTTTCTTTTCTTTCTTTTCTTTTCTTTCTTTCAGTTACTCACCGGAAACCCATAGCGTCTCTCAAGTATACTCTTTCTTTTAATTTCCATGCGATCAAAAATCATAGCCCATTATTTAAGAGGCAAATGGTATGTAATGGTGGTCGATAACTAAGGTGGAAGGAGAAGTAATTATAAAAGAGATAATACAATAGTTTTATCTAAGACTGCGTACTGAATAAAATCCAATAGTCTTAGCTATTATTGTTTATTATATAAAGCAAGCCTTATCCGATCATGATGAACAACAACAGAAACTTTTTAGTCGGTTACAGATTAGTGTTGTGAAAACTTATTATTTATTGGTACTTACCCCCTGTTACTACCTACTACTATATATTAATACTACACATAAATAATAATAAATGTATCGATATATATGCATTAGGATGTATCTTAAACATGTCGAACCAAATAGCAAAATCTGTAAGACAAAAGTCGAGGCGTTTGAGGATTCGGGTGCTGAGCACCATTTGTCTGTTTTCTTTCTGGTTCTCACACAACAAAATTAAACGCGTGGAATAAAAATCTGTTGTATGTGTTGTTAAGTTTCCTAAGCCCGCCATCCCCATTTTGTTCCTGGCAAAATTTAACTGTCACTTTCTGATTCGGAAGAAAAGTGTTCTCCATTTTGCTTAGTCATTGCTCAAATGTTCAGTTCATAATATGTTCAGAAAACCTTCTGTTGAACCAGATTTATTTTATCTCAAGTTACTTCTTCATCTGTGAGAAGATTGTCCACCCTATGAGCATCGTTTAGTGCTTTAAGCCCTGTCTATACAATGATACCGTCCGGTAAAAAAAAGTGTTTCTGTAGAACCAGATTTATTTTTTATTTCCAGTTTCTTCTTCATTTTAAGGAGATTATCCAGCCTATGACACTGTTTAGCATGTTCCAAGTTCTGACTTCTATAGGATACCATCCACAAAATGAAAGTCCACTGCAGAACCGCATTTCTTTTGTTTCATGTTTTTCTTTATCTAGGAGATTATCAAAATGCATGACCCTTGCTTAGCGTTCTTCTAAGTCTCGACTTATAAGAGGATACCATCCGTAAAAAATGAAAAGTCCATCAGTAGAACCATTTCTTTTGTGTCATGTCTTCCTTCATCTGTGAGAGATTATCCAGCCCATGCCCATTGTTTATGTTTAGCTTTGTCCCAAGTCTCGGACTTATACAAGGATACCATCCGTACAAAATGAAAGTCCCTGTAGAACCGCATTTCTTTTGTTTCAAGTTTCTTCTTCATCTGTGAAGAGATTATCCAGCCTATGACCATTGTTTAAACTTTTTCTATTAGTTTGACTTATACAAGGATACCATGGTGTGCATAATAAAAGTCCTTCTGTAGAATCGCATTTCTTTTGTCTCATGTTTTTCCCTTCATCTGTGAAGAGATTACCCGGCCTATGCCCAGCTTTTTTTCTAGCTTTTCTTCTAAGTCTCGACTTATACAAGGATGCCATCCGTACAAATGAAAAATAGTTTTTTCTGCAGTCTAATGTCTATATTTTATTTCATAATTCAAGACGATTAATAGTAATTATTACTAAGTAATGATATATTTGACAAGTGGCTGCAACAGAGTTATATTTTCAGAAAACATTTACTATAGAAGCAAAAGTTGAAATCGGTAAATAACATGGTGTCGGGTAAAACATTTTTTAAAAAAAATTTTATAATGTTCTTCCTTCAGTGTAAATTATAATGAACAGAAGAGGCCTTGATGGTCATTAATAAGTAATAAAAGGAAAATAATTATGTTGAAACAAATAAAATTGTGTATGAAACGGATTGATTGAAGAAAAAGAAGGTGAAAAGAAAAACAGAAACTCAGATATGTTTAAATAATCAAGATGATCTACAATCACGTGAGATACAAAACGAGAAGATAAAACAAAAAATGGGACGTCAATTTTCAGAAAGAAAGAAATATATTACGTGTCAAAAAAATAAAGACAAGTCAAAATTTATACATTATTTTTTCGTACAATTTTGATCTTAAATGTTAATTAATCCGAAATAATGTAAAGTTATTTAACGCAAATATTAATTCACCATGAAATTATGAATTTTAAATCAAAGTCGTTTGTATTATGTTGAAACTTTGACTATGCATGGAATAAGGCAACAACAAAAGGTACTGAAATAACAAATGTATTGAACCAAGAAAGTGTGTGGCCACAATACTTGCATATAGTCTTTTGATATTCCTGTAAGACCGTTCCTTGGAGAATGTTGATTGAGTCGCAGTCGGCAGAGTCTCTGGTTGAATCTCTGATTCCCCTCTCTCTTCCCCCGTACCAACCATATTTAAAATGGCTTGGTACTCCACTATGCAAATTAGGTGGATCCTACCACAACAAAATTATTTGCCTTATTCGGACTGTTATCCTCATCTTCAATCCCATATTCAAGAAATCGTTTTCGGCTGTTGTACGCCCCGCCCATATATAGTTGATATATTTATAACCGAATAATTTATTTCTACAAAACAATAAATCCCTGATGATGGACATAGAGTAGTTCGTCGAAACGTCGTGTTCTGATTAACATCTATAATAATCAAGTAGAAAAAAATGTAAGAAAATTCAGTTCTTCCTACCTAAGGCTGACGACAAAACATGTAAACGTTGATTTTTACGATTTGAGAAAAATAATTTTATTGTCCGAAAAGACAGTTGTCCAAAGATTAATTGTGTTTAAATTTAGTGGATTTGAATTTTAAAAAGAAGAATATGATTAAAACAAAAAACAATTATTTTTTATTTTATGAAAAAGAAAAGTTACGAAGAAAATAAATAAAACAGAGAAAAATGCTTAGGGCAAAGTATTGATGTTTGCAATTCTAATTGCAAAGAACCGTCCTAAATCTTTGGATGGGGGGAAAAAGGAATCAAAAAAGTACTGTCTATTTGACTTTTTTTCTTCCTGTAAAACATTACGTATGCTCAGTAAGTAATTTTATTCTTTTATTCTGGTAATGAAACACTGGTTTTCAGAGACACGCAAACCCAAAAGTGACTACAGACACGCATATACATACAGACATACACACATGCACATGTAGAAACACCGTCACGTCCAGGAGAGGGAGAGAGAGAGAACCAGAGAGAGAGAAAGAGAGAGAGAGAAAGAGAGAGAGAGGAAGAGAGAGAGAGAGTGTGTGTGATCTTGGATTAGCGGTCCTAACTTGTGGTGTGACGCTGTGAATTGCGTTTGCCTTTTCAAAACCCTTAAGCATCACGCAAAAAGTTGCTGCTTTATTTGGGGTCTGCACTTTCAGGTTTTTTTTATTTTCTTAGTTTATGTTACATTTTCCCGTTTTTCTTTGTTTGTTTTTTTTTTATTAATCTTTCTTTATTCGGAGATAGTTTTTTTCTTTATCTTTCTGTCCATTAAGTTTTTAGTTTCCATTCATTACTGTCTTTATGTTGGTTGTACCAACTTTTGATCATTTTGCATATACATTGTGGACAAACAATTATTCGTGGCTTAAAATATTTAATTAACTAATTAACTGTGATGATCCCTTTAACTATATATGCATAGAAAACTGAAAAATTGATATAAAGAAATAAATCCAATTTATTCATTTTAATGGCTGAAAAATGTAACAGCAATACAAATTTAGACATTTAAAAGTTTTAAATTGCTTTAATACCAAAATTATTCAAGGGAATCTTTTAGAATGTACCAATAATGATATCATTAATAATTCTGTTTAGTCGTCTGTTTAGAAACAGAACATTTTGTGAACGATTAATATTCGAAGAAGGTTTTCATCATATTAGAGGTAACAGAATTGACAAATTTCGCAAAATAATAAGCTCTTGAAAGAAGGTAAAAGTTTTAGGAAAATTTCAAACAACCTGAATATTTTGAATTTATTACCATGAGTTCATTCATTTATCTGGGATAAAAACACAAATCTGTTAAAACCAAATGAAGAACAGGTTCTTGTAAAGATTTCTACAAGATCTTCGAGGAAAATTAATGCGTCTTGTTAAACAAAATTTAATGGTTATCAGTCAAGAGTTGCTTGATGATTTTAGCTTTTCATCATGAATCAGTGTTACTAAAACGGATAATAAGAAATGAAATTTATAGGAAAATCTAAATCCATACTCCTTCGAAAACTGTATTGCTGTTGAAAAACGGAGAGATGCCAGGTTGAAAAACGTAAACATAAGGGTAAGGAAAAAATCGAATTAGGAAAGAATATTATTTAGATGAAACCAAAATTGAGTTGTTTGGACGTAATTCCCAGAAATCTTATTGTTATAGTGGAACAGGAGGTTAGCTATAGTTAACAGAAATCCTAGCTATAAGCGTAAAAGTAGTAGTAGTAAACGAAAGGTAAATGAGTGGGTCGGTCTGGAGTTCGTCTGAAGTCGGACGACCGGATTACAGGGTTGAACAACCTGCCTTCAGGCGAAGACCAGACGGAACGAGGCTACGAATGGTGGAGTCTTTCGGGAGGCAACGAACCCTGAACCCGTTTAAAATGGTTCAAATGGCATATTTTTGGCCGAGTCACGGGGCTGAGATCCCACGTTAAACCGGCCTTTGTAGCCATGATGCCCCTCGTCGTTGACTGAATACCGTCACTGAGTAGGTCAGTCCGTCAATCGATGCCGGACGACCGGGCTCGGATATTAAAGTATCAGCGACCGGAACTAGATTACTCTGTAATACCTATTATACCACAAGTTCCTAATGTTTTGTAAATCGAACCTATTTTAAGACCGACTTAGACGAATACAAGGTCTACTGTGAAATCACTCATAACACACATATAGAGGGAAAAAATGTTTAAGGCATCATGGTTTGAGATGTTTTTTCTGTAAAAATAGGTACTGGTACCATATTTATAATAGATGGTAGAAAATGCCGCAGCATATCAAAATATTTTGGAAACAAATTTAAGGATTTTGCTGAAAAGATTGAAAATTTCTACTGATTGACCTTTTTCACAAGATAATGATCCTAAGCACATTCAAATCTACGAAGAAAATGGCCCTGGTGAAGATAATGTAAATACCTGAAATGTCCAAGTCAGACCATATATTATAAAGAAAATGGAACAAAAATACCAAAAAATGTGCAAACCTTTAATTGAGAACTACAAGTAGGGGTTTTATAGAAGGAATAATGAGGAATCTACAAAGATTGGTATTCTTTTGCACAGGATATATACTTTTTTTCACACATTAAAATGTAAAATGGGATTTATTTATATTGAATCAACATTTTCTTGTTTTCTGTTCATATATAATTATGAAACTGAGTACAGTTAATTATATGAAAATTTGTTTATTCATTAGTTAGAAATACAATACATTAAAATTAAATGTATACGAAAAATTGTTTCCCATGTATAGCGAATATATATATATATGTATATATATATATATATATATATATTTAAACATTTCTATCCCCAAAAAGGGCTTGAAGCCACTAGATGCAAGAGGTTACAGAAAATTTAGAGCAAGATCAGATAAGGAGTGATAGAAGAAAGAATGAGGGGAGAAGAGTAGTGGAAAGATCAAGGCAACTGGAGATGTCAGATTGACATTACACTTGAATAGCTGGGTATTATAGCTCACAGGGAAACAGAGAAAGGAAGGAGTTCCACGGGCGAGAGGTGCGACATGAAGCTATTAGGAGTAGAAGAGATGGCTTCATTTAGGATATTCCAAAGTGATCTGTGAGAGCGGGGATGCCAGCCTGTGTAATAGCGCTGAACCAATGAAGTCTGGGAATTAAGGAATGCATGCTTTTTTTCAATTTCCATGAAAGTATTTGTAATTATTTGACAGAGGGATAAATGTGTGTGTGTGTGTGTGTGTGTGTGTGTGTGTGTGTGTGTGTGTGTGTGTATATGGTTAAATAATATAACACGTTATTCACAAATCTATCAATTATATTCATTTTTTGTTCAGCACTTCTTACACTCAGAAGATTATCTAGGTGAGATTAAAGTATTTTGGAAAATAAAAGATAATGCATTATATATTCTATCTTCATTCAAGTATTTTCGTTGAATAATCTAAATATTCTGTTTGTTTTTATTTTAATCTTCCTTAGATTATGGATCAATTTCTTTATGTTGCTACAATCCATTAACAAGACAAAGAAATTGATCCATGATTTGAGAGGAATAAAATAAAATATGTTCTGTTTAAATTGAATTGTGAAATTGAATGAAAATATTTCGCTTTTATAATAATAATAATAATAAAATAATAAGGTCCCTTTATTAAAACTAAAAAAGTGATTCATACTTGTTAGGATCCATTTAAGAAATTTCATCCTTTATTCACCCTTGAAGAATAAAACCTTTTCCTATAAACCGTCATTTATCCAGTAAATAATATTTTCAATGAAAATTGTTCAGACATTCAGGAATAAAAAACTTATTAATACGCTTTATCATAAACAGAAAATTTGCTTTAAATACTTGTATCTATGAAATAAATAAGCGTTAAACATAAAAAAATGTCTTATTATTATTATATATATATATATTATATATATATATATATACCTAAATATATATATATATGTTATACGTATTAAATTCAGCAAACAGAAATTCAAAATTACCCTTCTTCCTATAGTCTATTTCAAACTAACGAGTACTAAACTTATTCAACCCAGACGAATTTTTGTTTGGTTTTATATATTTTCAACGGCATACCACCATCAGAAGGTTTGTTTGATAACAATCAAGATTTTTATTATTGCAAATACTTTTATCTATCCATTCATTCACGTGCTATTGTTTCATCTATAAGAAATATCTATCTTCGAGAAAGTTTCAAGTGATACATATCTATCTATCTATCTATCAATCCCAGTATATATTGGTTTATTTGTGTTGTTTTATATTTTACCAACCTCAATGTGTTATTTAATAAAATAAACGTTTTATTGATGGTAACACCTCCTATCTATTCATGCATTCATTCATTCATTCATACACACATATATATATATATATATATATTTCTTGAATGTCTGTTTTATTCAAACATATCTGACTAAGGACTTACCCAGCAACCGCTTACTCATCCCTTTATCTATGAACTACAAACATTATTCGGTTGACTGTCATGGAAGTATGTCCACACATATATATATATATAAATATAATTACTTTATAAAAACAAACTTCACAGCAAGGAAAATTTAAGATTACATAACGAGTTACCTATTTGAAAAGTTGCATATAAACAAGGATTCATTTTTTTTCTTTTTCTACTTTTCTCCAGAATATAACCTTTATATATTACATTTAAAATTATATTTTGCTCATTTAGATTTGAGAGTGAATCTGCTTTCATTTTTAACTTTACTCCCATGAGACGAGTAAATTTTTAAAATCGAAAGTAATAATTCGTTCCTGATGAGTTGGTAGAACAACGAAACTTAAGTTGCATTTTCGAACGTAGGTATATGCATATTTATCGATATATACTTCTCCGCTCTGTCTAAATCGACAATTAGTACTGTTTTGTGTACACCTTTTAAATTAAATTGTGTAAATATTTATTCCTTTAACTGTGTATACAGGGATAACGTGTATACAATTGCTGATATCTAGTTATTTGATTTACCACCCCTATCCTACACACACACACACACACACATATATATATATATTATTTCTATTTTAAAAGTATAGTTCATCGCTACAACAGGAATTGCCATGTTTAAACGGAAACTATAATTTAAATTTAATTATAAAATTAATTTTAAAACCATAGCCTGTTCGATTCTCAAGCAATAAATTTCTTTTAATACGGTAATTCAAATGTCGCTTGGATAATGGAGCGAAGCGATTTAAATTTATAATTAAATGTAAAATTTTAGTCTCTGTTTTGAAACATTGTAATTCCCGTGTAGCGTGGGAACCATATTTTTAAAATAGAAATTAATTATAATATTAGGCCCCACTGTTTTCTATCGACCACCGTTTTTGAAAAATAAAAATAATTACTAAGAAAACCGGATTGTAATTCTTATTGTTTTTGTATTATTTTAATATATATATATATATATATATATATATATATATATATATATATATATATATATATATATATATAATTTAATTTTATTCATTCGGAATTACGTCAGCTTACTTAGATTTTTATCGACCCATTCTTTACAGATTTTCTATAAAGTAGAAATGCAATTTTCTTGCAGCTATTTTGTTGATAAAAAGGGCAAACCGAATGAGATTTTGTCAACATATTCTGCTGACATTTGTTCGTTGGCTAAATAATTGAAGCCGATTGTCAGAGAAATTTGATTTAAAAAAAGTACGATTTCAATCATAAGGCGAGATTTTCCCAAATTTCTATGATTATTTTTTAAAAGCATTACGCCCCGAGCAAGGCGTGAAGCCACTAGGATGCAGGAGGTTGCAGAAGATTTGGAGCAAGAGCAGATAGGAGGATAGAAGAAAAGATGAGGAGAAGGATAGTGGATAGATCAAGGCAACTGGAGATGTCGATTGATATTACATTTGAATAGTTGAGATTATAGCTCTCAGGGAAACAGTAATTGGGAAGGGTGTTCCACAGGCTAGAGGTGCGATGTATGAAGCTAGAAGAGACAGCTACATTTAAAAGTTTCTACAGTGTAGCGGTGGGAGCGGGGATGCCAGCCTCGTAGGGCGCTTGAATTCATGGAGTTTGGGAACCAGTGAAAGCAGCTCATCGGAGCAATTACCATGAAAGTATTTTGTAAAAAAGTCAGAGAGAGGCGACGGCACGTCTGGAGAGAGAGCGACTGTAGACGAGATGCCAGATCAGGCCAATTATATTATATATCCGCCTCTGGATTTTATCAAAACCCGAGGCAAACAGTAGGTGCACCAGACCATATATGGCAGCAATACTCCATGCAAAGGCGATTGGTTTTTTTTATATTTGAAGTATCGATTTCGGGAGAAAAATTTCCTGGCGGGCAATAGAGAGCCAACTTTCCTCGCGGTGGACGGAAGCAAATTGACTCAATGTATTTGTTCCATTCAGGTCAGCAGTCAACGAGAGACCGAGCAGACGCAGGAGTTGCTCTCAAGAAGTTGACTATCAGACATTCTAAGGGGGGAAGGGAAGGATCTCTATGGTGATTAATAGGAGTAGTTTAGTTTTTTGAGGCGTTAAAGTTGACTCAGCCAATTCTTGCCCCAATTAACAACCGGATTGGAGGTCCATTTCAAGACACACAGCCAGGTTAGTTTTGTCAGCGACACTAGATTTGTTTTTGAGGCAGGAGTAATTGTAGTGTCTTCCGCGTAGATGCCAACATGGGAATCTATGGCGTCAGGAAGGTCGTTGATGAAAAATAAGGAATAGAGGGGCCAAGGATGGAGCTTGGGGAACACTCTGCGTTCTGTGGGAAAGGATTATAGTTATGTTTGTCAATTCTCTCCTTTCTGTTAGTTACTTGGTTCTTTGAAGAAAGACAGGAATTACAAAGAAAAAGAAAGAAAGAAAGAAAGAAAGAAAAGAAAGAAAGAAAGGAATAAAGAAAAGTAAATAGAAAGATACAGAAAGAAATGCAGAAACTACATTACATAAAATATCTGTTCAGAGCTTTGATAATATTGGCCTTTCTTTTCAGCTTTTAGAGTTCGACATTCCAACCACCTGAAGAAATCCGAAGCGTACAAACACCAAAAACATTGTAATAAATATATGACAAAAGATGAGTAATAGTCTGAATAATGTAAATAATGTACATAAATAAAGAAAGAAAAAGAAAGAAAATAGAAAGACAGAAATAAATAAATAATATATAAAGAAACCAACAATGCATTGAATAATTTCTTTTCAGTGAAATGAAAATTTCATCAGCTTTTAATCATTTCCTATGTATCCTCTTTCGTACTTTTAGATGATAATGCTCTCATGCATTTAATGACTGCTTCAGTGAAATAGAAAAACCTTATCAAATTTTTATTTGTACCCTCTTCTTTAATGACCTACTTTTTAACATGATTGTTATTGCAATACTTTCAGTAAGTTATTAAGTTCAAATATTTAAAGGTGCTATAAGGGAATTTCTATGGATATTTTATTCTCGTAGAACCCACTATGAGCTTTTATTCAATCATTGACGTAAGAATTAAAATTCATCAGACAATTTAAATAGGAAAACCGTGAAATTTTCCTGAGTAATTCTAGTCTAATAATAATACAATACTAGACTGGATTATTGGATTATTATATAATACAGTGTTAGATAAGAGGATCGTATTAAAATATTGTCAATTTCAAATCTTCTCCCGTCTACCCCTTACTTAAAATAACGACCTGCTTTCTGATTGCTATTGCAATGTTTTGCTATATGAAGCTCAAATATGTAACGATAGGTTAGGCGAATTTCACGGATATTTTATTGTCGAACATTTCGCCATGAGCTGAAGAATTAAGATTCATCAGAATATGAAAATCGAAAAGCCTTGAAATTTTCACGGGTATTTCCTGTAAGACAATAGTATAATACTAGACTAGATCATTGTATTATTATTGTTGTAACCTAGGGAAAGTTACTGAATAGAATAATCGCACAGAGGTTGGTAATGAACGATAATACTTAGGACAAGAACAACGCATATAAGATTTGCCAGCGGCGCTTAGATGCACTCAAATCCGAGAAGTGAGTCAAGTGAATTTTACACTGAATTCCAATTGCAAGATATCTACCAACCACCACGTCAGATGTTGCACAAGTTGGAATTTAATGCGAGTTAACGAGCCCGCAGGCTCAGCCAAAATTCCGTAGACCCTGTATAAAAACGGGTCGGGTAGGTGTTTCCGAAGACGAGACTGTCCTTGTTCGTGGATTTTGACCAGTATAGCTTGAAGACGAATTCCAACTGCAGGATATTTACCAACCAATTTACTTTCGGTCAGATGTGGTATAAGGCCAAATTTAATATGGGGTATATGAATTTATTTTCGAGGTATGGTGTAATTTGTAGGTTGGATCATTACTATATGTTCTGAAAAGGAAAAGCCCTGAAGGGACTTGAGCAAATTTTTTCCCGGTGTTGCTATTAATCCCAGACCTTGCGTCAAATACGGTAGCGATGTGGGACCAAAAGCGGAAAAAATAATATATTACCGGGTGTAAACGATCAATTATGACTGAGTTGGGAGTTCGATCCTCAGGAATGCTCCATTTGGCCTTGTGCCACACATCGAAACTACATTTAGAAATTAGAAATACTCCCCCCAGATTCGCCCGAGTAGTTTAATCTTCAGGCAGTACCTCACTTTCGGGAGGTGGGTTGGAGTCATTAACGAATGTTCTCAAAAGAAAAATTACCGAAGGAGCTCGAACAATTTTCCACGGTATTTGCCTTTTAAACCGGTAAAGAGGTGGACGCTGAATATATATATATATATATATATATATATATATATATATATATATATATATAAGGTATAGAAGAACTTGGTAAACCAGATGGGTAATTCCAAGGATGAAATCCAGAGAGCTCAATGTGAATACAGAGCTAATATTTAATGAAAAAACAGACCACTTTAATTACCATTACAATAATTTATTTCACCAAAATACTTTTAGGGACTCCGGATCATCAGGTAACACTTCAACAATGGGGAAAAAAATATATATATATATATATATATATATATATATATATATATTACCGGGTGTAAAATTATAGCTGAGAAAATTCAATCGTTATTTGTTGCTTCAAACCTATGACATTGTGCCACATCTAAGCTACGCTTAGAAAATAAAATGCTCCTCTCTGCTTCGGCTGTGGTACTTTCAAAATAATATTTAGCGATTTAGGCACGTTGAAAAAAATCCAATATTATTGGCTGTAATTATGACTGAGTAGCGTGTTCGATCTTCACTGGGTACCCTACATACATTTCAGTCTTGTGCCCATCGAAGATTCGCTTAGAAAATCGTTATATAACTGGATGTAACACTTCGTGGTGGTGTGATGATGAACACGTCTCGCTACAACTGAGTAGTGATTTTAATTTTCACTGGGTGTTCCACATTAAGCTACGCGTAGTAAATCCTCTAGGACGCTTCGACGTCGTTTATTGGCCAGCAAGATATGTTTCTCACTTGACTTATTCAACTTCGCATACAGACAATTCTGAGAGAATTGGATATCCTTCCGATTCAGCATTGGCGGCCACAATCTTAACAACATAAGATACGCAGATGACACAGTGATACTGATAGCAGACACGGAAAAGAAAATTACAAAAAATCTCCTACAGAAGATGGCGAAGGAGCGAGAAGAAAGGATAAGCATAAAACTACAAGAAGACAGAACGCATGGTTATCAGTGCAAAAAGATGAAGACAAAAATTGGTCTTTTTTTGCTTTATGTGCCATGTCCTCTTTGATAATCCCACGGACGGAACATGTTAGTAACGAGAAAGATTTTTTTTGTTAGAATGAAAAGCCATTCGTGATAGAGGGGTTATAGAGAAGAGGCGCAGTTTAAGATGGTTCAGATGAGCTCTTTCGCTATGGTAGGCAGACTTTATGAATTTAACCGCAGTATAGAATCCCACCTGGATTCAGCATCAAACGGCTGCCACAATCTTAACAACATAAGATACGCAGATGACACAGTACTGGATAGCAGACACGGGAAAAAGAAATTACAAAATCTCCTACAGAAGATAGCGCGAAGGAGAGCGAGAAAGGACTAGTTATTAAATATAAGAAGACAGAACGCATGGTTATCAGCAAAAAGATGGAACAAAAATTGGGTCTGTTTTTTTCTTTTTTTATGTGCCATGTCCTTGAGGACGTAGGCGATCATGGCTCTCCACCTCCTTCTCCCCTTTTTGTAGCTTTCAGGAAGCTTCTTCCGTCTGCTTTCCCTTCAAACCGTTCTGTCATCCACCTGCTCATGCTCGTTGATATGTCACGTACTGCTTTTTCCTTGTCTCTTCTCTATTTGACCCGTGGAGTATCAGATTCTCAAAACCTCTTTTCCTCAATATGTGCCCCAGAAACTTCAGCTACCTCTTTTCTGATGCTGAGTATGACCTTCTCCTTGTTTGTAACCTCTCTATGACATCCCCTTGGGCTCCTACTCTTACGAATTTTCTATTACATTATTTTTTATAAAAGATTACAAACACCAGGTGAATGAACAAAAAAAAAATAGTCATAATTTTAAATTTTAGTCAGAATGGCTGCATAAGGCAAAAAATAAAACCATGTGTTGGATTTTTTAAATAAGTAAACAATAAGGGGAAGATATTTTTTTTTTAATGTCGTTTTTTTTTTTTTTTTTTTTTTTGTCACCTCCCCAAAAAATTTTACATGTAATTAATTTTGGAATCCAGAGAACAACTATGATATCATGATAACTGCAATTATGACTGATGTTTACGATATTAGTTCAAATGGGGTCACTGAATGTATTTAGCTTAGTGATAGGATATGACTTCCTCCAGTTTTGGAAACTTCCGTTCCATAGTAATTTTCCAAGCAGGTTTAGATGTGGCACAAGGCCGAAAGTATAGGTCCACCAGGGATCGAACTCACTTTTCAGTCGTAATTGTTCTAGCGAGACAGGCTTACAACCATTACGCCATCTCGAGGTGCCTTATTTTCAAACGTAGTCCGGATGTGGCACAAAGCCGAAAGTATGGGGGCACTCGGTGAGGATCGAATCCTCAGTCGTAATTGTTCTAGCGAGACAAGCTTGCTAACCAATACATCACCTTGAGGTGCAACTTATTTCCAAGCGTAGCGGATGTGGCACAAGGCCGAAAGTATGGGTCCACCAGTGAGGATCGTACTCACTTACTCAGTCGTAATTGTTCTAGCGAGACAGGCTTTTTAACCATTACACCAACTCCCGGCACTTATTTTCCAAAAACTGCCCGGATGTGCACAAGGCCGAAAGTATGAGGTCCACCCAGTGAGGATCAATACTCACTACTCAGTCGTAATTGTTCTAGCGAGACAAGGCTTGCTAACAATACATCACCTTGAGGTGCACTTATTTTCGTAGTTAGCGGAAAAGGCACAGGCCGAAAGTATGGGGCACCCAGTGAGATCGAACTCCTCAGTCCCAATTGTTCTAGCGAGACAAACTTGCTAAACATTACACCACCTTGAGGTCCCCATAGGCTTCGTGCCGTATTTGTACATTAAGTGCAATAAATATTCAAACACAGTTTGGTACCCCTATGTCACTAATAACGCAATCTTAGCAATTATTAAAGTACTATCCAAACTCCGCTTTACAAACATTTCTCTTAATAATTAATTAAAAGATAATTCAGCAGATTATGTTATTTTTATGGTAACTTGATTTTGGCGATTATGTTATTTTCTTTATGGTAACTGGATTTTTGGCGATTATGTTATTTTCTTTATGGTAACTGATTTTTTTGCCGATTGCGTTTACTAGGTTTCCGTCGTTCGATAATGTACATCTGAAGAATCACGCGTTTACCTCTCGGCCTTTTTGTCTGGATCAAAGTGGTATCTGCACTATGGCGGATAAACAACATTTCATCTCTCAGTAGTGTCTCTGTTTTTCCGGGTCACAGCGCATCTGAAAATATTTTTGCGAGTGTCCGCTCAGGAAAAAAGCTTCCAGTGGCCGTACTGCCGTCAATAGGGGTGATCGGTAAGTAAACTGACTTGACAGTAAAACGACTGTCCCGGGGTAAGTAATTATTTTGATGTGCCCCAGGTATAAGCTAGGTTACTGCACATTATGCTGACTTTGTATTACATCCTGCCCATGTGGCGGTAAGAAAACCAATCGCTTCTCGGCCTTTGGGATATGAACAAAGTGTGTAACTGTTCTTATCAGTTTAATCATATTCTCTCCCCCACCATACCCACGCTTCTATCTTCCCTGCTATTTTTCTTTTCATTTTCTCACTGAAAGCAAGTGGTGTCTCTTCCCCTATTTCCGCTTGCGATCAAAAATGGAATAGTCCATTATCCATGGGTACTGCAGGCGCAACGGTTTCTTTGCGAACTAACGATGGGAGAGTACAATTGCATTTATAATAGGATATTCAGTAAAACCTTCACCCAGAAGTGGGTCATTACCTGGCGCCCCAAGGGGTGAATGCCGGTCCATGTACGCGCGCGTTACCACTTTAAACTCGACAATCCTTTCCGAGTGTGCTCCGGATAATCCCGTTTCTCCTGCTGTTCTTATAATTAAACTCAGCTCCCAGGATTGGCTTCCACAAAGGCGCATCTCTTTCACAGGTTGAAGGCGAAGTTAATCGTTGGTGCCTGAGGTATTGCCAAAAGGGAAATGCTGACGGAGCTTTTTTAGCAATTTGGGCAAATGTTTAATATGGTAGTTCCACGCGAATCAGGACAAAGTGTCAACTTCCGCTGGTTGCTAGATGAATATCCATTTACATGTTATTCGATTCTCTATCCCACGCGGCATGTACACCCAGGCAGTGCTTGTTTGAGCTAAAGGACTAGGGTTAGTCGCTGGCGCCTGAGGCCACCCAAGAGAAGTAAATGCCGATGAGAGGTTTGATGAATTTTTGTATATGGCCCAATAGGTGTGGGTCTCCCATTTTAAAATCGGTCTTGAAACGTCGTAAGCTTCTCGCTGTCTATCGCTATTTCCATGGAAAATATTCATACGTGAACTAAATTTTTTAGTTCCACCTATTTAAACGTCACGGCAAAGAGCCGCCATATCAAACGCTATTCCATCAAGGTAAAGATCCACTGAGCAGCTTCATCCCATGAACCACTTCCCTATGGAACCGACTCCCAAGAGATGCTTCCTCCAACACTACAAACTTATGTCTTTCATGATGACGGTCGTCTTCCAGGTACTCGAGAATCAGAGGTTAGTATGAAATATTTCGAAGACAGTAGGAAAGCGTTGTTCTGGTTAGCAGTGGATATTTTGATAAGTAGCAGCAGGCAATGGTTCGTCCTTCTGTTTCTTTCGCCTGACAAGCTGGCGCTGGACATTCGGGTAGAGTAAACAAAATGGCTACCTTTATACGACGGATTGAATATTCTACGTCTTCTGATTGGTTAACCTTTTATTTGGACTATAAAGTGAATCGTCATTTGGGTAACTCACTAGTACACACTACCCCAAAAACTGCAAGTTAACTAAACCTGTTCAACTATTATAGGCTTAAATGTTATCTTTTGCATATCTCCAAAAATGTGCCTTTTATTCAGTAACTTTCTAGCTCAGAATGGCTCTTGGGGCCCTGTAAAGGCATATTATGTTCAGCTTCAGGAGTTCTCCCAGGAATTACTTCATCTGAGCAGTGTGTTAATTAGGTTTGGGCCCTTGATTACTGTTGTGTCTTTAAAGGGAAATGCTAAAAGAATCTCAGTAATTTGTCTCTCCACCCATGCATATACGGAAGTCCCAACCTCAACCTTGTGGCGTGTTACACACGAATTGGCACACGCATAAATTATATGTAGTACTATAGTATAATTTGATGTCCCACTTTTGCATAACATGTGTCAAATATTCATGCCCCCGTTTCATATAAATAAATTTTTCAGTGATTTTGACCGAACCCATACAAAAACCTTTTTGAGTTTTATATATCACTCAACCACCTCTAAAACACGTTGGATTTCTTTTATAAGCGGTTTATCATA
Organism: Acanthosepion pharaonis; assembly: GCA_903632075.3. Taxonomy (NCBI): domain Eukaryota; kingdom Metazoa; phylum Mollusca; class Cephalopoda; order Sepiida; family Sepiidae; genus Acanthosepion; species Acanthosepion pharaonis. Next base: position 285,529 of record CAHIKZ030001106.1, on the reverse strand, counting down.
CAACATGATGAGTGAGTTATTCAATTTTATTCTGAAATATACATGCAAATATGCAAATTAATTCAAATAAAGCTTTATTTACATTATTTGCCTTGTTTACTGTCGTCATCTTTGTCGCCATATTTCTCACGTTGTACGCTTCGGCCTTTCTTCAGGTGGTTGAATGTCGAACTGAACCCTTTATTTCGCTCACTGGGGTAGACTGTTCTAGTTCCACGTGCCATGTTTTGTTGGATGTCAGTTATCAGTTATCTCCTGCTAATTTCCTAATAATAGTAGTCCGAATAATGTAAATAATGTACATAATACCTCATCTCAGAATAATGAAAACACAGCTTTAGTTTTCCTTTCTTTCATCATACGGTCAGTTTTTCGATCCACTGATGACAGGTGAAATGGATTTATTTCTGTCTCAGATTCGGTCATTTGCGGCGGTGTGCAGCAATACGAATCTACTTTTCGAGGTGTTTTTATGAAATTTGTTTTGGCCGTGCGTCATCCGTGATTGCATCATGTTTTATTACACCCACACACTACTGTCTCGGCTGTCGATTAGTTGTCCCACGGCCTTGCGATGGACGTTACTCCAGAAAGTGTACAAAGTTATATCGCTGCAGGAACACAATGACCAGCCTTACCAGTGAGCAAATCAAGAGTTTATAGACTGGTCAAACTCCTTGATTTAAACCCAATCAAGAATCTGAGGAACATCTGCAAGGAATGGTTCGTGGAATGGACATACGAATGAAAGATACATGTAGACTGGTTCATGTTTTCATTGAAAAATACGAAAAAAAAGTAATTAATAATGGAATTATTCGTTTTTGTTTGAATTAATTTCCACTGTATTTATAGAACACTAAACGAAGGTTTTATTGTTCCAATGGGTTCATAGTTACCCCATTGCCCTAAAAAATGTGAAGAAATAGCTTAATATTACTGTAGTCTTATTCAAAATAATAAGTATAATTTTTTATTATATACATGTTTTTCTTCCTCGCGTTTATTTCTTGGACAGGGCAGCGGCAGCCAACCAGCGTGCATCTATTTATTTATTTATCAAGTCATGTGACATACCACCTCTTTCACTTTTCAAGTTGTTGTTTATAAAATAAGTTCTAATGTATTGAATTGTATAAAAATATGAGTTATGCATATTTAAATTTATTTAATCATGTTGGTATAAAATTATTATTCATGTTTTATTATTTTAAGCACACATAATGTATGTATATATATATATATATATAGCTGGCCACTCGTATTCGAGGATACCCATCTACTAGGGCAACTAGCCAATCCCTATTGCAGACGCTTGCTCCAGGCGCATTTGTGTTTATTCAACACCCACAGAGCCCACCTATGGTTTTATACCGCAACTATACTGAGCAGACATTAATTTACAGCTTCTGGAAAGAGCGTATTATCTTGCGTGATTTGAACAAGACCAGAACATTCAAGCCCTCGTCAACCTATCGGCGGCCCCTTATTTAACTCAAAGGCATAAATCACCCCGTGGTATGGTTTTCAGGCACTTTGGTAAAAGGAAACAAAGGAAATTATATATGTCCTAGATGTATCTATTTTTCAGTGTATTATGAAATTTGTTTGGCATGACGCATACCATTTCGTAGTTACCCCATTGCCTGAAAATTTGAATTAATAGCTAATACATCTGTAGTCTTATTCAAAAGGAAAATCAAGTATAATTTTTATTTAATACATACTGTTATAATGTATTATTCATGTTTGTTATGTATATTCAAATTTATAAGCGCATATAATGTATGTATATATATAGCTGGACACTCGTATTCGAGGATACCTGTCTACTAGGCAATCAGGCCAATCCCTATTGCAGACGCTTGCCCAGGCGCATTTGTGTTTATTCAACACCCACATATATTGGCAGGTGTTGAATACCTGGCCAATGAATGAACCGAACTCTGCAGTCCGGATGACATCAGACATCTCTTCCTGATAAATCGACTATGGTGAGATTTAACCTGAGTCTCGTGATCAGAATGCCACGACCCATATAATAGTTGGGATTAAATATGCAAAATGTTTCTTTATATACGCGAACTGATATAGTTCTGAATTTCCCTGTAAAATGGCGTAAAACACATAAAACGGTTATAGCTCAATAAAAACCTTGCCTAATTTTAATGAAATTTGGCACTGCACTCGGCAGTGTGCAATGGCCAATGTAATCCTAACTGTTGTTTTGGCTGGTTATCGTTTAAGGTGTGTGCCGGAAACACACATACATGCATACAGGTTAGAATTTTTAGTATCATATAGATTTTTTATCTTTAAAAGAATATCTTTTGTTCGGTTATTTTCTTGTGTATTTTAATGTATTGACAAGGCCTCATTTTTTAATTTCCATTTCGCGGTTCCTCCCCATATTCCATCCACTGGCGTTTCGTAAAGAGATATGTCATATCTAATTACACTTCTGCTATATCGCGATGCGTCTAAATCGTAGTGTCTTCAATAGGTTAATTTGCCATGGCTTAACGGCACGGCCTGCCAACAAGGCTACGTTTACGTCATCGACTCGGCCATCGCTCTTACAATTAATGATGTTTATATCCTTCGCTGAGTAGAGATCAAGTCCAAAAGGAATGAGTGGAAAGATGGTATTGAGAACAGAAAGATGTTGCAGCGCCAGTATTTTTTACGTAACACGTATATATATATATATATATATATATATATATATATATATATATTTTCTTTCTCCTTCTCCCTCCCATTTCAATATATCACTTCATTAAGCTAACCGTTTAAATAGGTCAAGGTCTAATTCCTCATCCTCCCCAATACAAAGTATACTTGAGAGAGATATGAAATTAATCCCTCCCTATACTCTACTATGTCTTTCAACTACCTTTTACACTCTCTATTGATTACAAAACTTACACTACATCAATTTCATTTCATTTTCGTATCATTTCATCTTTTGGAAGTGCTATCTGATGATCCGGCGTTCTTTAAAAGGGCTCTGGTGAAATAAATTTTCATTATAATGGTACCTTAAGTGGTCTGTTCTTGTATCTTTTATATATATATATATATATATACTCATTCATACATGTTTCATTACAAAGACGACGGACAATATGTGGTGCAGTTAAGCATTTTATTAAATTTTTCTTGTGTTCTGAAATGAAACCTCAAATGAAATCAGAAAAATTGAATAAAAATCATAACCACAGTACCTTGTCAGGCGTCATTGATGAAAAAGATTGGAGCCATTCCTTATTCAAATTTAAATTTAATTTATATCAAAGGGAAAAAAAATAGTGGGGTATTTGTGCCCACCTCCTGGGGACTTCTTTTAATCAAATTGAAATATAATTATCCAAGTACCCTGTCTAATGTAGCTTCAGACATATCATAATTTTAACAGATGGGGGTCTATCTCCAAAAAAATCCTGGAGGAGTTCGATAACAGACAGAGGCTACAACCTTATATATATATATATATATATATATATATATATATAGAGAGAGAGAGAGAGAGAGGAGAAAAAGAAAAGAGAGAGAGCGAGCGGTGAAGAGAGAGAGGCAGATGGAGAGAGAGATAATATGAAATCCGTAAGGAAAGGATAATCCAAGTATGTCTTTTTTTAATATTAAATATTAAAAGATAAATCCATAAAAAGAGTTCAATGTATGATATGCAGAGCATTATGATATACACTGGCTAAAATTTTATGCATTATTGAACACTCAATTATAATTTATTTCAACGGGTAAGTTTTTTAATATCCGTTTCATCAGACCGAAGTACAAAATGGTTTAAATTTAAAACCATTTGTAATTTCAGTCTGATAAGACGGATATTAATAACTTACCCGTTAAATAATTATAATCATAACTAGGTGTTCAATAATGCAAAAGTTTTGCTTGATATATATCAACGAAACTGTCGTGGAAATTGTCCTCGAAATTACGTAAAATGAAATAAATACTGATATCTCAGCTACTAAAATTACACAAAAAATATCTTGAAATGCTAAAGAGTAAATTTATTCAATAAAATCCTTGGGCTTCAATCGTGGCATCTAAAACGACATTTGAATCTCCTCCATTTTTTTTTTTTTTTTTTGGACAGTTTCTTTGTTAAATTCTTTAATCCTGCCATAGTCTTTGACTTCCCAGTTCATCTTGTTGATATTAGGAGTTTGATTGGTCTGCTCACAACTGCGCCCCACACATCAAGGGGTTGCAATCTAGGGAGTTAGGTGTGGCCAGATTAAGCAGTGATGTAATCGAAGAAATTGTCTGACAGCCATGACTGTGTCATGTTGCCTGACATAGGTCTTTCAGCAACCTCCTCTTGATCCAGAGCAGCACTACCTCCTCAAGGAACCTCTGTCTTGAGTCTGAGGCCATGTGGAATGATGTGTGGAGACATAACTACGCCATCACTAATGGATCACTTCAAACACCTTTGTAATCACGATTAGATTCTATCTAAATCTTTTCTTCATACTCTGCACTCTCCACTGGTTCACTCTGAAATGTTCCTATTGAGCTTCTGGTTGCGAATGCCAAATACTGCATGCTGTTTTTCCAAATTTCTTTTTATTGTTTGTTTTGTTTTTTTACAGCAATGTTCACTTTTAAAAGGCTGGGGCCACTCAGGTAGAAGGTCACGTTTGAGGCCATTTGTGTATAGGAGTGAAGATAACAGTTATCTAATCCTTGAACAAGTTTAGGGTAATTAGTTCATAGGAAGATGCTGTACTCGAGTGGAACTTTATTTCTCACCGATGAAATACCGGAAGAAATGTATGTGGACAGGTGTGTTCTCACTAAGAAGGTTTCCTCGGCGGAGCAGGCAATGTAGCTCGTCCGGAGCACTTTGACACATCCCGTCTGTGAGAGAGAGGTTGAAGAGTGGAGAATAATTCCTCACCCGTAAGGGTTCAGTTTCCCCCCAAATATGACAAAAAGAGAGCCGACTATTTTATCTGCATCCTTAGCAACGGATCGTAGGTACAAGTTCTACTTGAGGTCGGGTGTGAGCTGAGGCCCAACAATCTTTTCAAGGCATGGTAAGCTTATTCCTCCTGATTGGTGGTAATGAAAAATAGTGACGTAATAGTGTCGTTTTTTAACGTATTTTTTAACGTCAAAACGACATTATTACGTCATTATTTTTGCACCAACCTAATAGTTCGGGGTCAAGATTGGCGATGATGGAATTGAATATAACCAGCCAGTTTTTTACCCCATTGGGTAGTTCGTGCAAAAATCTCTGACCACTGAGAGTTTTTTGAGACGTAACCATCGCGGAGTGTGATTTGTGGCATGGTGCACTTTTTCACACAGGAGGTGCCCAAGGGACCTTACTATACTGTGCATACGACAAAAATCAAAAACAACACGTATACACAAACGAAAAAAAAAAGAAGGCGACAATTTTACCAATTGCACTGTAAAGATATATATATATATATATATATATATATATATATATATATATATATATATATATATATATTTACAGACATTTTTTAAATTTAACTTGTATCTTATAAAAAAATAACAAAGCAAATATAAAAATTAATAAATAAAATTGTCGGACCTTGTCCATGTCTTCATATAAATAAATATGTATATACCTATATATATTATCTTATATATATATATATATATATATATATATATATATATATAAAAAAAAAGAAAGAACAGTAAGATATAAAAATCCGGTGTGTTCTTATATAGATATTTTATTTTTTAAAAAATAATTAGCTTAATGTAAATTTACAGAGCATAAAAATTCGCTTGAAGATGAAATGGAACTAATGCTTTTAATTTAATTGCAAAAAATAAAATTAGAGAGTTTTAGTTTCTATTTTTGAAACATGGTTTGAACTGTGTAGCGAAAATAACCATATTTTAAATCAATTAATTTATAATATATATATATATATATATATATATAGAAAAGTTGCAAAATTAAAAAAAATAATAATGTTTTTTTAAGTATTTAGTATTTATTTATTTATATATGTTTGATATTTCAGATTGACCTCAATCTTTCTTCTGAAATAACTGTTTGTTACAAATAAATTAAAATTAGTTTGTTTACAAGTAGCGTCCGCTGTCGCGAGACGCGGACGTCACGATATGGAACACCACTGTGTTCGAATATTCCTAACGTAAATCTAACTGTAATAATATTTTAGATGTTGTTTAAAAAAATAAAAACTTTTTTAACTATATCTAAAAAAATGTTTAACTATTGAAATATTTTATAAAGATTTTAAATACCTTATATTAAATACATATATATATATATATATATATATATATATATATATATATATATATAATGTAGTTGATCTTCGATCGTCCTTGCAATTATCAAAGTTGCATAATGAAAGAAAACACTGAATGAATAGCGAGAAAAACAAATTTTAATGCATGAACTTGGGAAGAATGGAAATAAAATGTTTTATGAGAAAGTTAAAGAAAATCTATGTTATTTTTAGAATCACTGCATTTCCCGGCAGAAGTTACACGATTTTAAAATCTATTCCCCCATTGGCTAATAGCAAAAAGTAGAAAATATTATCCCCAGTGCGCGTTAGTTGTCTGTCTCGATTTTTATGACAGATATTTGGCCTTGGTCGCATGAAAATGGCGAAACACTAAAAAGCAGACAAATGCAATCAGGACTGTACGCATGCGTACAATGAGTGTTTAGACGATGATGGCGTCTGAGTTGATATCTGAGAAAATGGAGATATATTTTATCTCTGAGGAAATTGGACAAATATAGCATGCATTTTGTTTATAAAGATTTCCAGATCAAATACACACATACACACACACATACATACATACATACACACACAAATACACCCACACACATACATACACACACAAATACACACACATACATACATACATACACACATACATATACACACAAACACACGCACATACATACACATACAATTACACACACATACATACAAACACAAACACACACATATACATACACACATACATACACACACAAACACACACACATACATACACACAAACACATACATACACACACATACATGCACACAGAGACACATTCATACACACACAAACACGTACATACACACACATACATAAACACACACATACATAAATAAGAACACACACACATATATATATATATATATATGTGTGTGTGTGTGTGTGTGTGTGTGTGTGTGTGTGTGAATTAATGGAAATATTGGCTGATATATCTATATATATATATATATAGAGAGAGAGAGCGAGAGAATGAGAAAGACAGACAGGGCAGATATACATATGTGTGCATATTCAAAAGGCTTTTCGTGAGGTCAGATCCCAGGGCTTGCCAAGATTATATGAAGTTTAAAATATATATTAATATATTATAATTAGCCATTATCGTTGCTTTCCGTTCAAGAGGAGTAAATTGAGTAGCTAGCTTAATAGCCGCCCTATCGAGCGGCATTTAAGATAGCTTCTATGAGGACACTTTCTTTTAGCCATCATCACAATAGTAAAATGCGATAGGCATCAATAAACCGAAGAAGAACTCAAAATCGATCGCTGCATTGCAGAAATTGAAATTAATGTTGAAGCTTCACCTTTTAAAAGTTCAACGATAATTCTTCTGCTGCCACTTAATTTAAAAGACGATTTGATGTTTGTAGATTCTTATTTTCCGTACAATTATTTTTTTTTTTATGGTGAGAGAACAGTGGACAATTTATACGATAAAATCAATATAGTGTAAAGATGGGGAAAAATATAAATTGAATTAGTTATACGTTAAAATTGTTTTGAGTGTTGAGAAACATAATAGCTGGGATTGAGTAAGACCTATATAATGGAATCTATATGAATTAATGCGAAATTGAGCCTCAATTTTTCCACAAATTCTGAGATTAAAAAGCCTCAACTCTACTTTAAAGTAGAGATTTTGGTACATAGCTTAGATGTGGCATTGGGTCGGAACGCATAGTGCACCCACCGAGGACTGAACCCCCACTCAGTCGCAATCGCTCCACTAAGACAGACTTGCCAACCATTACACCACCTCGAGGTACTCGACTCTACTTTATAGTAATTATTTAATTATATACCCGCTGCGCCACGCGGCAAGATGTGGCACAAAGCCGAAACTTAAAGTGGGCTATCCTAGCCCGGAGGCTCGAGAAAATTCCCTATAGGCCACGTAAGAACGGAGTCAGTTTCCCGAGACGAGACTCTGGCCTTCGGCAGAGCCTCGTCTGGGGGGATACCCTCTGACATATGCCAGGTAGTATAAGTGGAAAAATACAATAAGAATTTAAACAAACTGACCATGACAGCATTTCTTTTCATTCAAACTTGTTTGTATATATATATATATATATATATATATATATATATATATATATATATATATATATAATATTATTGGTAATCCGTATGGAATTCCCAAGAGATATAAATCTGTTGAGAGCGCATTGTCAAAGACAGAGCAATAATTATTATGTAATGAAAAACAACACTTAAAATCCATGAGTGATTTTTATTTCCATAGAAGTCGATAAAAAAAATGGCTTCAAAACTTCAACCCGTAAACCAAAATGTAAAGAGAAAAATCCACTCCAGGTTTAAAAAATTCAGGTTCTTAAAATGTAAGGAATATACGAAGAACACACACACACACACATATATATATATATATATATATATATATATATATATATATATATATATTCTATGTGATTATTATTTGTTGCATTTTTACAATTTATAATTAAATGTATATATTATCTGTACATAACTTGGGGTGTCTTTTGTTTGTATATATATATATATATATATATATATATATATATATATATATATATATATATATATATATATATATATTACATTATTTAAAACTTATAACCCTTGGGAAAGGTGTGTGCTTCTTCTTCTCCCTCCAGCTATGGGTAAATAGCAGGACAGACTGGGTCTATAGCCTTGATGGCAATCTGGTCTAGGAGAAGGACAACTCTGGATTCAAACCTGCAGACCTTGTGGCACGTAGAGCGCCATGTCTCTGTATTTGGCCCTTCAAAAAAGTGTGTCTGAATGGTTCTGCACAAAACCCTTCACTATTATAATCAAATCTCATGTGCTGTTGTCGGGCAGTCGGTTTTCGTGGGAACTGATCTGCTTGATCCTCATACGTCAAATTCGACGGGAGAGTCGACTATATATATATATATATATATATATATATATATATATTATATATATATATATATATATCAATATATATCTGACTTTCAATTCATTATCTATTTCGATTCATACATCCGTCATATTCATTCATCTATCTATTCATCTATCTATCTCAGTCCATATCTATATGTCTCAGTCGATTCATTATCTATTTATCTATCTATTGTATGTTGTAAATTCTCTGTATCAAGATAAAAGCGAGAGTTAGATATTTGTAAAATTTGCCTATAAATAATATATCTCATACATGCTTATATAAGTCAATAACGTCACAACCTGAATCATTTTCCACTAAATCTTCTTCTTTTTACGAAACTTCTGTAAAATAATAATCACAAAGACTTGCACATTATACCGAAAAATATTTAAGATCAAATGTTTAATAGCTTTGTATAGAACTACGGATGAATTGATCTGATTTCATACTTAATTTTTCGTGTATTCCTTACATTTTTACTCTTTCTCTGAAATATACTACTTCATGTGACTCTTGGGCCTTGTAGAAAAGTTCCAAGGAGTGTAATATTGTGTGGTTAAAACAGAGGAGCAATAAGTTAATGTTCAGTTTTCTAACTATAAAAACACCCTAATTAACCGCCAAATAAAGTGTTGGAAATCTGTCTTATTTCTGAAATATGATATATTTGACACGGGAAACTGATGTAAAAAAAAAAAAAATTCTGGAAAAGATTAAATAAAAACAAGTTTTCATTGGTCCGTGAATTGACGAATCAATAATTATAATCACATTTTTCTTTTATTATATGACATCTATGTGTTTCATCTTCTGATACAAAAAAAACAAAACTTTTGTCTCTTTGAGTGTCTGGTTGAGACTTGGCGACAACCAGTACCATACAAAGCGAAGGAAAACACAATTATAATAATAATAATAATGATAATAATAATGATAATAAAAATCTGCAACTTCTACGGGAAGAAAACAGAAAGAAACTGGTATGAACACCACCCAGACCCGGTTACGGAGATAGGACCTGTTACAATTCTATGATTACATTACACACTGACAGAACAATCAAGGCCAACTGGCCAGATATTGTTATTAAAGACCACAAACAAAAACGGTGCCTCCTTATTGATATGGCAGTCCCTGCCGACTGCAATGTATCTTTGAAGATATTCAAAAGTTGTCAAAATACAAGGACCTTTAAAATAGAAATCTCGAAAATGTGGCATATGGGAATATCAATAATCCCTGTTGAAGTTGGAGCCCTGGGACTGGTCGGAAAAAGATTGCAGTAGACTAATTGAAGGGATTCCTGAAGTCCATGCCTCAAGGAGATACAAAAAAAATTGTTCTGACAAGCACAGCCCAACACCTTCCGAAGGGCTTTATCTATTTTTTTTTTTTTTGTCAGTGGGAAAGTGTCATGACGCCATTTCTAACCTTAGACACCCTGGGCGGGACCCGGAAAGAAATGTAAACGCCAGAAATCAAAGAAAATAATAATAATAATAATAATAATAATAATAATGATAATAATAATAATAATGATAATGATAATAATGATAATAATAATAATAATGATAATAATGATAATAAAATAATAATGATAATATGTAAGACGAGTTCTTTAATCTACTTATTGACATGAGTGTCCCAGCAGACTGTAATATATGTTTGAAGATCTTCAATCAAAATATAAGGACCTTGAAATGGAAATCTCAAAAATTTTGCACATGAGGACATCAACAACTCCGCTTTTGAGGTCTCGGATTGATTGGAAAAGATTCCAATAGGCTCATTGAAGTGATTCCTGCTAGCCCAGGCCTGAAAGAATTTTTTAAAAAACTACTCACAAGTATACCCCACACCTTACGAAGGCCTTTATCTATGTAAAATAGGTGATCTTTAGGGGTTTTTTGCTCAGTGGAAAATGTCATGGCCATTTCTGACCTAGGGTCTCTGGTCGGGGACCTGAAAGAAATGAGTACACACGAGAAATCAAAGGAAATAAAATAATAATTCTAGTAAGATTTAAATGCATAAATGAATAATCTATTGTGAACATGTCCGTATAAAAAATGTATTTTTTGGCAAACTAATAAAAAATAACTAAAAGTAACGATGGAAAGTTCTCAGTTTTGTTATTTGAATTTTTGAATGAATCATAATTCCTAAATTAATGATTGAATAAGTTTCTTTCTAGTTATACGTCTCCAAAATAGCCGTGAAGATACCCGTGGAGCTATTCGTGGAATTTCCTCTGTTGCCTCGTTGAGCTTATGATATTGCAACGGATAGTCATAAGTATAAATGAGGATCATTATTTAAAAGAAGTGAGAGGGTACAAATGAAAAGATTTGAACGATGGAATTTTTTTGACTATGAATGCTGAAATTAAACCTTATGGTAATAAATTGTTAGAACGCGAATCAGAAAGAGCGCTTAAGGAATATTGGAATTGAACCAAGATTTTAGATCTTCCGAAAAATTGCCATTTAATTCTGGTAAATTCTCGGAAAAAGATTATTGATTGTTAGGAGACATGTTAATTCCATGCTTCAATGAAAGAATTACCGACAGCGTCAATCGTCGACACCCAAATAATACACACACACACACACAATAATAATAATAATAATAATAATAATATTAATAATAATAATATTAATAATAATAATATTATTAATTATTATTAATAATAATATTAATAATAATATTAATAATAATAATAATAATAATAATATTAATAATGATAATAATAATAATAATACTAATAATAATAATATTAATATTAATAATAATAATAATAAATAATCGTAAAGCAGTGTGCCACATTCCTGGATCTTAAAAGTTCTTATATGTACGTATCACCTGTTATCATCAATTTCATCAAACAATGTATGTCGATATGGAAAACTACTTTACCTCAATCATAAAAATGGAACCTATAAGTCTTATCAATAGAGGAATATTTCAAGGTGACTCTTTTGTCTCCTTTATTATTTTGCATATCACTTATAGCATTAACCAGCCAACTTAATAACAGAATGCGGTTACAAAATAGCTCAAAAGAAAATAAACCATCTATTTTACATGGATGACTTAAAATTGTATGCTAGGAATGACAATGAGCTGGAAGGTCTTCTGCAAACTGTAAAATGCTTCAGTGAAGACATTGGAATGAAATTCAATTTGGATAAATGTGCTAAAGCTACAGTTTTACGAGGATCATACAACAAACTTCCTCTATTAGTTTAGACCCTGCTGTAACAATAAAAAGATTTAGAACAAGGAGAAGCTTATAAGTACCTAGGTGTAAATGAGTGAAGGAATTCACCATAAGAAAATGAAAGAAATAGTGCGTAAAGAGTACTATAGAAGGGTACGACTGGTATTAAAACTGAATTGAATTCTCAGAACAGAATTATGGCCATTAATAACCTTGCCATCCCAGTGGTCCAATATAAGCCAACATCTTGAACTGGACTCTAAATGACATCAGACAAATGGATTCTAAAACAAGAAAGCTTCTTTTCTAAGTATAAGATGCATCATCCAAAGGCTGATGTAGACCGTCTATACATACCCCGTAAAGAAGGTGGAAGAGGTCTTATTCAGCTTAGAATTGTCATACAAGACAACAACTATTGACTAACTGGAAAACAACAAATGACTGGATGATAAAATTAGTGAAACAACATGAAAACAGAAAGAAAAAATATTCAATAATAAAAGAAGGCAGTAAATACAAACAACATTTACATTTAAGTAGATTCTGCTGTAGTAAATCAAAACAGAAACCAAGAACCAACTATTGCAGCAAAGATATGAAAAAAAAGCCAAGGATAAAGCCCTGAACAGATGAAACAACGCTGGCAAGACAAACCTCTGCATGGCCAATATCCAGAACGTGCAAATAAACCCAATGTTGATAAAGTTAATACTCATCGATGGTTACGAGCATCTGGATTAAAGTCTGAAACTGAAGGCTTTATTCTTGCAGCGCAAGACCAGAGTCTTTTCACTAGGAATTTTCAGGCAAATATCATACATATAATGTGGATCCAAAATGCAGGTTCTGTGACAAATACCAAGAAACAATAGACCATCTAATCTCAGGATGTTCTATACTTGCCCCAAATGAATATAAAAATCGTCACGATAGAGTGGGGCAATACTTACACTGGACAATGTGCAAACACTTTGGAAAATGTGTAAGCAAACACTGGTATGAACATCAATAGCGCCGGTTACAGAAATAGAAGATGTCACCATTCTGTGGGATTATACCATCCACAGACAGAAAATTGAAGCAAAAGGGCCGGACATTATTGTCAAAACCAGAAAGAAAAAAACCTGCCTACTAATTGATATGGCTTGTCCAGCGGATTGTAACATAGCAACCAAGGAATTTGAAAAACTATCAAAATACAAAGACCTGGAAATTGAAATAGAAAAAAATGTAGAATTGAAAACAAGAATAATAAGTGGTAATAGGTGCATTGGAATTATAAAAAATGGAACAAAACAACACATTGAAAGAATCCCTGAAACCCCAGCTTAAGAGACATACAGAAAATTGTCTTATTAAGTACAGCACACACACACTAAGGAGAACTTTGTCTATGTAACGCTAGCAACTTCATCGGAGATAAAAAAAAAAAAAAAAAAATTAACATGAAATATAACAACACACCACGACCTGCCTTAGGTCTTTCCGCAGACTTAGTAGGTAGTGTGTCCATAGCAGAAATAATAATAATAATAATAATAATAATAATAATAATATTAATAATAATTAATAATGATAATATTAATATTAATAATAAAAACATTAATAATAATAATAATAATAATAATATGGCTTCATTCACTGTCATGTGATATGGGCATAATATACGCTTTGTTGTAAGAATGTATAAAAAATGCAAATGACTTGAAACAGTTTAATAATATGAGTAATAGATAACAGCGAACGCCCGGGGAGGGGGAATAATAAAACTGCGGAGAAGAACAAATATTTCGGTGATCATCTTGCTAAGGATCAGATTTTAATAACTTAAGTCCGTGAGAAGATCGAATTTATTCCACGCGGCTGATCAAGGCATTGAATACTGAAATTTGAGCCTTATTTACAATTGCAAAAATGGCGTAGCTGTAAGAATCGAGAGGCTAGTTTTACTGCCGCTAAGAAAAGGAATGACATCTTTGAAAGCAGGTAATAAATTAAAGATTTTTTTTTTGCTTTCCGCAACTCCGAAATAATTAAGATTAACCTTATTCTGTCACCGCACTTAACTTTATATCTGAAGATCGACAGTCATTTTTGCACTCGTTTCAAGCATTTATCCAGTAAAATCAACAGAAATGCATTTACATTATACAAACAATGGCCTTGTTCCGTCAGTAACACATGCATTAATTCCCGATCACAATCACCTTCTTCCTGATCCTTAATACATGCCTATAGTAAAATCTTTAGAAATGTACTTTCTTTAAACATATAATAGACCTATAGAGTCAGTTACTCTTGTATTAACTCCTGACCACTGACAATCCACTTCTTGGTGATTTCCAATGCATTCATATAGTAGGATTATAAGCAATGCATTTCCATTATAGATATAATAACCCTATTTTATTAAAATTGCTTGCATTAATTCCTGACCACTGACAATTCCCTTCTTCATGATTTTCGATGCATTCCTATTGTAAAATCATTAACAATATCGATTAAGCATTTCCATGCTATGTATGTATATATATATATATATATATATAAGTATTCATCGAGTCTGAAAGAAACCTCAACAGAATGCAGAAAGCACAGGATGGCCGTTTCGTCCTACATTTGGGACTCATCAGCAGTGCGCACCGAGAATTGAAACCCTGACAGTTAGGTTGTCAAGCAAACATCATACGAACTGTTCCATCGGGCCTCGGTGACGAAGAGATTGCAAATCAGACTCAACATAGCGTCGCTCGCTCACATATTCCGTGGTGGAACCCTACTGAGGTCTCTGTAACCATAGAACTGGAGCCACGACTACTCTCACCAAGCCGCTCACTCTAGAGCATTAGAAGCCGGTTCAAGCGATGATATACAGAGATAGTAATTATTAGGAGGATTTGATAATTATATTTAATTAATTCATCGAGTCTGATAGAATCCTCAACAGAATGCAGAAAGCACTGGACGGCCGTTTCTTCTTATATTTAGGACTCATCAGCAGTGCGCATCCACTAACCGAGAAGTGAAATCCGGACAGTTACATTGACGGGCAAACGTCATACCAACTGAACTACGGATTTGGTGACGAAGAGGTAACGAACTAGACTCGATATTGCGCCGCTCGTTCACATATTCCGGGGTGGAACTCATCCAAGTTCCTTTACCCATAAAACTGTGCCTCCGAGAGCCACGACTACCATCACCAAGCCGCTCCATCCAGAGCATTAGAAGCCGGTTCAAGCAAGGAGATACAAATGATAGAAAGTAAGGAGGATTTGAGATAATTAAGTAATTCATCGAATCTAGAAGAAACCTCAACAGAATGCAGAAAGCACTGGACGGCCGTTTCGTCCTATATTTGGGACTCATCAACAGTGCACATCCACAGTGCACATCCACTACCGAGAATTGAAACCCTGACAGTTAGGTTGTCAAGCAAACATTATACCAACTGTTCCAATGGGCCTCGGTGACAAAGAGATTGCAAATCAGACTCAATGTAGCTCATAATAATTTCTATCATGTACATCATCGCATCGAATTACACCGTATAGTAAAAGAGTGCATAACTAGAGACATCGGTACCACATGTCGCTGTGCTAGTGCTCTTTTTAATTTAAAATGAATAGGGTGTTATTTTATTAATAATGTCAATAAAACGCAATTGACTCCATCAAGCAGCAAGGTGTTTTTATCAGGAGATTTTGATCAGCGTAGACGGCTGCTCTTACCAGGTAAGGAACTCACAACAGTTTAGATCAAGTCATTGGATTCAACCACTGAGCCTTTGTCATTGAGGACAATATTGTATGTATTTTTGAAATTAATGAACTAATGACTCCTGACGATGGCTCGAACGTAAAACGGCCGAAACGTCGTGAATATGGCAACGAAGATGAGGACAACAGTCCGAATAATGCAAATAGCGTAAAACGACTATGTAGTTGATATCCCGCTAAACAAACAGAGTGACAGAATTAATTTCAACTCAGAACTAATTTCAACACGGAACTAATTTCAACTCGGAACTAATTTCATCTCGGAACTAATTTCAACTCCGAATTAACTTAAACTGTAAACTAATTTTAACTCGGAATTAATTTCAACTCAGAACTAATTTCAACACGGAACTAATTTCAACTCAGAACTAATTTCAACTCGGAACTAATTTCAACTCGACATTAATTTAAACAGTGAACTAATTTTAACTCGGAATTAATTTCAACGCTGAACTAATTTTAACTCGGAGCTAATTTCAGCTTGGAATTAATTTAAACTTGGAACTAATTTCAACTCGATTTAAAATACCTAACAATTGAGTTGCAATTAGTTCCGAGTCGAAATTAGTTTCGAATTTAAATTAATTCCGAGTTGAAACTAATTCTGCATCCCAACAAACAAAAACACCTGTAACGCAAGAACCACGATGAAGAACATTACTCCGTAAAGTGTATCTTACGTAAAAAAAACTTTAAGAAGCATTTCTGACTTAGCAAGTAAAAAAAAAAGTCGTGTTCAGATTTTACAAAACGATTGAAAAAACGAATCTACACCTTATGGAATTATTAAAATGATAAGTCATCCGAGAGCCAGTGTCGCTGTTTTGCCTCAAGCAGTCGAAGTTAACGGTTATGGCGAGGGAGAATTGTGTAATAAAAATGGGAAAAAATCATTAAATTTTTCGGTATGAGACATGAATAGAAAATACCTTCCAATCGACGGCATTGTTAGAAAGCTTTGAGTCTCTCCAAAGAATTTAAGAAGAAATGTCTTGTCATTAACAACACCAAAACGATTCCCGTCAAGAAAGAGTTATTACGATTTAGGAATTGATTCCGACTGAAAGAATATTTTTTTTTAATTCACAGTAGAGGTTACAGCTGCTTATGAAGAACCGGCTGCTATATTCTAACAGAATTAAAGAATTTAATTGTTAAGAAAGGATAAAATTCAAAACAAATTTTCATTTATGACGTTACCAGACTTTTTGGATGAAAATTCCTAATGAAACCTAGAGTGATATATAATTGAAAAGAAGACACCATGGCATAAACGATTGAAGGATAGTTTAACTGTGGCACTATGTTGTAACACTGTAGCTGCGCAGTATACGTGGTTGAGAGAGTTTTGCGTTAGGGAATAGTCCCAACAATTCTTCGCCACATAAAAATAAAAAAAGTTACTTGGAAGATGAAAATTGGAACGTAAACGAGTAGAGCTTTACCTCTTGTTTCCTGTTTAAGATTGAGTTTCCATTTCCCTTCTAATGTCTTTTCATTCTCTTTCGCTTATCATCCAGTTCAACAGGATGTGACTCCTTTTGAATGTCTTTTCATTCTGATTCATCCAGAGTCTTTTGAACAGGAGTAGAGCTTATCTCTTGTTTCCTTTTAGAATTGGGTTTCCATTTCTTCTAATGTCTTTTCATTCTCTTTTTTCGCATATCATCCAGTTCACCTCCTCCCTTGTCATTTGAACAGGAGGTAGAGCTTTATCTCTTGTTTCCTGTTTAATTGTTTCCATTTTTCTAATGTCTTTTCATTCTCTTTCGCTTATCATCCAGTTCACACTCCTCCCTGGTCTTTTGAACAGGAGTAGAGCTTTATCTCTTGTTTCCTGTTTAGAATTGGGTTTACATTTTCTTTCTAATGTCTTTTCATTCTCTTTTTGCTTATCATCCAGTTCACACTCCTCCTGGTCTTTTCAACAGGAGTAGAGCTTTATCTCTTGTTTCCTGTTTAGAATTGGGTTTCCATTTTCCTTTTGCTAATGTCTTCCTGGTCTTTTGAACGGATTCTCTTTCCTTCTTATATCATCCAGAATTGGGTTTCCATTTTCTTTTTCTAATGTCTTTTCATTCTCTTTCGCTTATCATCCAGTTCCACACTCCTCCTGGTCTTTTGAACATGATTAGAGCTTTATCTCTTGTTTTCCTGTTTTCCTGTTTAGAATTGGGTTTACATTTCCTTCTAATGTCTTTTCATTCTCTTTCGCTTATCATCCAGTTCACACCCTCCCTGGTCTTTTTGAACATGAGTAGAGCTTTATCTCTTGTTTCCTGTTTAGGATTGGGTTTCCATTTTTCTTCTAATGTCTTTTCATTCTCTTTTTGCATATCATCCAGTTCACACTCCTCTCTGGTCTTTTGAACAGGAGTAGAGCTTTATCTCTTGTTTCCTGTTTAGGATTGGGTTTCCATTTCCTTCTAATGTCTTTTCATTCTCTTTCGCTTATCATCCAGTTCACACTCCAACAGGAGAGTAGGCTTTATCCTGGTCTTTTTAGAACAGGAGTAGAACTTTTCATCTCTTGTTTCCTGTTTAGAATTGGGTTTCCATTTCCTTCTAATGTCTTTTCATTCTCTTTTGCTTATCATCCAGTTCACACTCCTCCCTTGTCTTTTGAACAGGAGTAGAGCTTTATCTCTTGTTTCCTGTTTAGAATTGGGTTTACATTTCCTTCTAATGTCTTTTCATTCGCTTTTGCATATCATCCAGTTCACACTCCTCCCTGGTATTTTTGAACAGGAGTAGATTCTTTTATCTCTTGTTTCCTGTGTTTAGGAATTGGGTTTCCATTTCCTTCTAATGTCTTTTTCATTCTCTTTTTGCTTATCATCCAGTTCACACTCCTCCCTGGTCTTTTGAACAGGAGTAGAACTTTTTATCTCTTGTTTCCTGTTTAGAATTGGGTTTCCATTTCCTTCTAATGTCTTTTCATTCTCTTTCCTTATCATCCAGTTCACACTCCTCCTGGTCTTTTGAACAGGAGTAGAGCTTTATCTCTTGTTTCCTGTTTAGGATTGGGTTTCCATTTCCTTCTAATGTCTTTTCATTCTCTTTCCTTATCATCCAGTTCACACCTCCTCCCTGGTCTTTTGAACAGGAGTTTTCTCTTGTTTCCTGTTTAGAATGGGTTTACATTTCCTTCTAATGTCTTTTCATTCTCTTATCATCCAGTTTCCTGTTTAGGTCTTTTGAACAGGAGTAGAGCTTTATCTCTTGTTTCCTGTTTAATGTCTTTTGTCATTTCATTCTTTTCGCATATCATCCAGTTCACACCTCCCTGGTCTTTTGAACAGGAGTAGAGCTTTATCTCTTGTTTCCTGTTTAGGATTGGGTTTCCATTTCCTTCTAATATCTTTTCATTCTCTTTTTGCTTATCATCCAGTTCACATCCTCCCTGGTCTTTTTGAACAGGAGTAGAACTTTATCTCTTGTTTCCTGTTTAGAATTGGGTTTCCATTTTCTTTCTAATGTCTTTTCATTCTCTTTTGCATATCATCCAGTTCACACCCTCCTGGTCTTTTGAACAGGAGTAGAGCTTTTTCTGTTTATCTCTTTCCTTCCTAATGTCTTTTCCTTTTCGCTTATCATCAGTTCACTCCTCCCTGGTTTTTGAACAGGGTAGAGCTTGGGTTTTTCCTGTTTAGAATTGGGTTTACATTTCCTTCTAATGTCTTTTCATTCTCTTTTTGCTTATCATCCAGTTCACACTCCTCCCTTGGTCTTTTGAACATGATTAGAGCTTTATCTCTTGTTTTCCTGTTTAGGATTGGGTTTCCATTTCCTTCTAATGTCTTTTCATTCGCTTTTGCATATCATCCAGTTCACACTCCTCCCTTGTCTTTTGAACAGGAGTAGAGCTTTATCTCTTGTTTCCTGTTTAGGATTGGGTTTCCATTTCCTTCTAATGTCTTTTCATTCTCTTTTGCTTATCATCCAGTTCACACTCCTCCCTTGTCTTTTGAACAGGAGTAGAGCTTTATCTCTTGTTTCCTGTTTAGAATTGGGTTTCCATTTTCTTTCTAATGTCTTTTCATTCTCTTTCGCTTATCATCCAGTTCACACTCCTCCCTGGTCTTTTGAACAGGAGTAGAGCTTTATCTCTTGTTTCCTGTTTAGAATTGGGTTTCCATTTTCTTTCTAATGTCTTTTCATTCTCTTTCGCTTATCATCCAGTTCACACTCCTCCCTGGTCTTTTGAACAGGAGTAGAGCTTTATCTCTTGTTTCCTGTTTAGAATTGGGTTTCCATTTTCCTTTTCTAATGTCTTTTCATTCTCTTTCGCTTATCATCCAGTTCACACTACTCCCTGGTCTTTTTTGAACAGGAGTTTAGCTTTTTCCTTCCTAATGTCTTTTCATTCTCTTTCGCTTATCTCTTGTTTCCTGTTTTTTTGGAGAATTGGGTTTCCATTTCCTTCTAATGTCTTTTCATTCTCTTTCGCTTATCATCCAGTTCACACTCCTCCCTGGTCTTTTGAACAGGAGTAGAGCTTTATCTCTTGTTTCCTGTTTAGAATTGGGTTTACATTTCCTTCTAATGTCTTTTCATTCTCTTTCGCTTATCATCCAGTTCACACTCCTCCCTGGTCTTTTTGAACAGGAGTTTATCTCTTGTTTCCTGTTTAGGGTTTCCATTTCCTTCTAATGTCTTTTCATTCTCTTGTTTCCTGGTCTTTTAGACAGGAGTAATTATTTGTTTAGAAAAATACATTCCTTCCTAATGTCTTTTTCATTCTCTTTCGCATTATCATCCAGTTCCCACTCCTCCTTCTTTTGAACATCGCTTTTTTCATTTTACATTTTCCTTCTTTTTTCATTCTGCTTATCATCCAGTTCACACTCCTCCCTGGTCTTTTGAACAGGAGTAGAGCTTTATCTCTTGTTTCCTGTTTAAATTGTTTTACATTTCAATGTCTTTTTCATTCTCTTTCAATATCATCCAGTTCATTGTCTTTGAACAGGAGTAGAGCTTTATCTCTTGTTTCCTGTTTAGAATTGGGTTTAGAATTTTCTTCTAATGTCTTTTCATTCCTTTTGCATATCATCCAGTTCACACTCCTCCCTGGTCTTTTTTGAACAGGAGTAGAGCTTTATCTCTTGTTTCCTGTTTAAATTGGGTTTCCATTTCCTTCTAATGTCTTTTCATTCTCTTTCGCTTATCATCCAGTTCATTATCCTCCCTTGTCTTTTGAACAGGAGTAGAGCTTTATCTCTTGTTTCCTGTTTAGAATTGGGTTTACATTTTCCTTCTAATGTCTTTTCATTCGCTTTTTGCATATCATCCAGTTCACAAACAGGAGTCCTTGTTTCCTGGTCTTTTGAATGTCTTTTTCATTCTCTTTCGCTTATCATCCAGTTCACTCCTCCCTGGTCTTTTAACAGGTAAAGCTTTATCTCTTGTTTCCTGTTTAGAATTGGGTTTACATTTCCTTCTAATGTCTTTTTCATTCGCTTTTGCATATCATCCATCTTCTAATTCACACTCCTCCCTGGTCTTTTGAACAGGAGTAAAGCTTTTATCTCTTGTTTCCTGTTTAGAATTGGGTTTCCATTTCCTTCTAATGTCTTTTCATTCGCTTTTGCATATCATCCAGTTCACACTCCTCCCTGGTCTTTTTGAACAGGGTAGAGATTCATCTCTTGTTTCCTGTTTAGAATTGGGTTTTATCATTTTTCTAATGTCTTTTCATTTCTCTTTCGCTTATCCAGTCATCCAACAGTTCCTTACTCTTGTTTCCTGTTTAGAATTTGTCTTTTCCTTCTAATGTCTTTTTTCATTCGCTTTTGCATATCATCCAGAGGTCTTTTGAACAGGAGTCTATCTTGTTTCCTGTTTAGAATTTATTTCCATTTCCTTCTAATGTCTTTTTTTCATTCTCTTTCGCTTATCATCCAGTTCACACTCTTCCCTGGTCTTTTTGAAC
Source organism: Acanthosepion pharaonis (assembly GCA_903632075.3). Classification (NCBI taxonomy): domain Eukaryota; kingdom Metazoa; phylum Mollusca; class Cephalopoda; order Sepiida; family Sepiidae; genus Acanthosepion; species Acanthosepion pharaonis. The sequence continues at coordinate 263,339 of CAHIKZ030001106.1, read as the reverse complement.
AGAAGTAGAGCTTTATCTCTTGTTTCCTGTTTAGAATTGGGTTTACATTTCCTTCTAATGTCTTTTCATTCTCTTTCGCTTATCATCCAGTTCACACTCCACCCTTGTCTTTTGAACAGGAGTAGAGCTTTATCTCTTGTTTCCTGTTTAGAATTGGGTTTCCATTTCCTTCTAATGTCTTTTCATTCTCTTTCGCTTATCATCCAGTTAACACTCCTCCCTGGTCTTTTGAACATCAGTTGAGTTTTATCTCTTGTTTTCTGTTTAGGATTAGTTTTCCCGTCTTCTGTTCATTTTCTTTCACTTCTAGTAACCTTTCCATATTAGAGGCAATATCGCCTTGCTTGGGGTGAACTGATTAAAAAAAAATCTACCACTGAAACTAAAAACTATTCTATATAGATATATACTCTTTTTACTATACGTATATATTTATATAATTTATCCATATATACTCTTTCCATTTTTAATTTCTAGTACGCTAGTTAGATTTAAACCTGGTCTATTCATTATGGAAACTGTAAGCTAATGCCGGAATAGACTGCTTGTCATCAAGACATCAAGAAAGACAGGTGTACCTGAGGGCAAACTGATGGCTCGTCGTGGCACCCGAATGAAGATGGATGTGATCTCAAACACGCATTCAATAGTAAGAAGAAGGTTGGGCAGATGAATATATAAACAATAGCCCCAGAGATAATTTGGGGGGGCCTCTCATTCATCGCAAACGGCGTATGTAGAGTCCGTATGTCGGGCCTGGGTCTGCATACATAAGACTGGTCGACGGTAATTGATAAGATATCGGAATATATTATGGTATGTAATAAAGATTCAAGTCTCACGCTATCTTGGTATGGTGTGTGTGTGTGTGTATGTGTGTGTGTGTGTGTAACGAATGCACGGCCGCAATTTTCGGCGGATTTGCACCAAAATTTACATGCACATGCTCCAAGTTAGCGGGAACGCCAAAACCGACTTTGCATTTCCCAACTCCCACCGATAGTATAAATAATCGATTTCTTCATGCTTTTACGGCAGTTTTCATGTAGTTTGCGGCCATTTTCTACTGGCCAGAGTGAGAGCCTATAGCTGGCTGCCACGAATAGGCAGCAAGATTCTATTGGCCAGCGTGAGCCAACAGCTGACTGACACGAATGTTAACTTGGTGCTAGCAAGAAAAAAAAAAAATCGATAGCTGCATTCGTCACAAGTGGGAAAAATTTAAATCTGCATGACACTTTACTCCAATTGGCTCATTCGCTTGCTTAAACTCAACGTTGATTCTGATTCCACAGAACTGGGTTGGGTGTGAAAAAGTATTTGTTGTTAACATTCTTTTTTCATTCATTGGTTTTTCCAGTTACGAGTCCTTTTTTAAAGCTGATCGTTTTGTGTTCATTTTGTTTAGTTCTTTTTTCGTAACAGATTTAATGTTTAGTATAGAGCTTAGAAAAATTCGCTGTGTGAGATAGGCAAGAAGTAAGGCATGTTTAAAGGCAAGGAAGGGCAAAAATATTTTAAGTCAAGTGATAGCGATTGCTGTATGGGTCGTACGATTTTTGAATCAAACACGGGCAACGCCGGGCCATGCTGCTAGTCTACTGTAAACGGGTAAATTTTACATGTATAATGTGCATGCAATTAATTTTTTTTCTGTTTTTCAATCATAATTCTGAAGGATGGGCTTTGATATCTGAGCGATATACAAAATTGTCATCATTAAATCAATCGTATCGCATTCATCAGGGACGCTGTCCTCTGCTTAGTCATTCATTCTATAAAGGAAAATACAACCAACCAACTTGCTAACTTACGCAAAACAACGGATATATTTAAATTACAGCGTGATTGTTTGTTTTTTTTTTGTTTTTTAGAATAGAATCTAAATGGAATATTTATAGATATTTATAAAAAAAAAATAAAAAAGATTATATTTAAAGAAAATAACGGTTGACCGAGCTATTTTTGAAAGATAACATTATTGAAACAAAACAATTTTTGTAATTATATTTCTCGATAGCAACAGTGACATATTTTTTGGTAGGACGATATTTGTATCAAGTAATTTTGATTGAGTCTAGTCCAATTTATTAATTTCAGCTTCATGTTATGCTTAAAATATAAGCCTGATAAGGGTTAGAAATGTCGTTAAAATATCTACGTTAAAATACGTTAAAATACCTGAACCTCAATTCAAGGATTAAAATATGCTTATTGTTTTGACTAAGCCGATGGTTTATTGAAAAAAGAAACTGACAATCCGTTGTTTGTCTCTTCAAACTTGTTTACGGATGAGGCAACATTTGAAAGTGATCGGATAACAAATTTATACAATGAACATTTGTGAGCGGATCTGAATCCCCATTATAGAATACAGGCTAGATTCCAGTTTAGTTTATGATTAATGTACAGAATGGAATTGTATCTGTCTTTCTGGTAAGTCTATAGGTTCTTCCAGAACGTCTTACAGGAGCTATCTCCAGAGATTTTTATTTCGAACTCACTTCCAAACCTGCTAGAGGATGTATCCTTGCTAATACGTAGAAGCATGTTTTTCATGCATGATGTGACAACTGTATATTTTAGTCAAATTGTTCGGGATCTACCATTAAAGATGGTTAGGCAGAGGACGACAAGTTCCATGGCTTACATATACAATCCCCTCCCTCCGACCTCAATAGCGGGACCACTTAAAACAATTAGTTCACGCAGGAGACATTAATAATGCAGAGACGATTCATCAACGTGTCATCGGTGCCTGCGAAACGATTCGGCATCATGTGGGAGTATTTAAAAGGGTCCACCAGTCAAAGATCCGACGGGTACATGCGTGCGTAGAAGGAGGCGGAAGACATTTTGAACACATGTTATGAGTTGCTAGGTTCAGGTACGACGATGGCTTTTTAGACATATGTTTATATGGATATTTTACTTTATTTTGCTATCAGAAACCCGCCCAAAATTTTCTAAAAATAATTTTAGATGGTCTCTTCACTTCTTCGTTTAATAGCATCGAACATAATCATTAAACTTAATGACGGTACACACACACACACATATATATATATATATATATATATATATATATATATATATATATATATATATATATATGTAAGCAAATGTAAATGGATATAGATCCGACAGAATGAAGAAAAATTTGGAAAAAACAAACCAAAAAATCCTTAAATGCAATTATTTTTTAAAATGAATGAAATGTCGATGGAACTGACGTTTCGAGTTTAATAAACCTTCTTCAAGACAATATTCATTAAAATACAATCCAGTTCAATTTTCCCCCTTTTTAGCGAGATTAATGCTCGACAAGCATACACATAAAAATTTTAGATCCTAATAGAATTCTTTTCATTTTCTTTTTCATTCAAAATAATCAAAAAAAAAAAAAAAAAATTTTAGGAATACGTTTTGAAAGCGTCGCCCATGTGACGACAACGTGACCATGCTAAACGGAAAGCTGATCATTTTAAAAATTTTCAGTTATCTGTTTTGGATAAGACTTGTTTTTATGTCCATCGTCTTTGTCAAATTGAACTGAATTGTATTTTAATGAATATTGTCTTGAAGAAGGTTTATTAAAACCGAAACGTCAGACGTTGACATTTCATTCATTTTAAAACAAATATAATTGCATTTAAGGATTTTTTGTTTGTTTTTTCCAAATTTTTTTCATATATATATATATATATATATATATATATATATATATATATATATATATTCTTTTCGTTCTTTAGGTGTTCATCGGAATAAATTTGTTACGTTAGTGTGACGACACATGCGCACACGAACGAAGCATGCTGAGAATTAATTTTTAGTATATAATCTAGCCAATTAAATTTAGATTCTTTTACACTATATACATTATTAGGACTCTTGTCCTCATCTTTGTCGCCATATTTATTACACCGTTTCGGCCGTTGTACGCTCCGACCTTCTTCAGGTGGTTGGAATGTCGAACTTTATTATTTCGCTCATTGGGGTAGAATGTTCTAGTTCCACGGGACATGTTTAATGGATGTCATTTATCAGTTATCTCCTGTTAATTCCTCTCTCCAAATGCTCCACCGCCTTAACCGGGTATTGAACATTCTTTGGGTCCTGTCACTGGATTTAACGCCTTTATCCACTCTGCTATGTTTCCTTTTTCTTTTTGTTTCCATCATATTTGTTATTAAATATCCCCCACAGTTCTTCATATATAAAAAATGACACACACACACATACATACATACATACATATATATATATATATATATATATATATATATAATAACAAGGCCTAAACACTAATATTCATGGTCATAATTTATTCCATTGGAATCGTAAATACGATCCAATTTATCAGACCTACAAATTCAAAAAGAAAACAGAAAAAAACAACTCCGGAAATAAAAACAGAATTTAGAGAGAGTGTAAGTATGAGGGTGAGGGAGATTAAACCTTAACAGAGAGAATATTAGGAGAGGTGGGTGGAAGGAGAGAGAAAAAAATGAATGTTGACGGATGTCTAATGCATAAAGATACACACACCATAGACGATCTAATGTTGAAGATCAGAATATATATATATATATATATATATATATATATATATATTTAAAGATATTTTTGTAGGTACAAAATTTAATGATCGAAATAAAGTATAAAATTTTAATATTACCAGACATTTTAAAACAATATTAAATAAAAAAAAAAAAAAAAACTCAACAAGGGGGGGGGGAAGGCTGGAGTTTTCGCTCCTGCTCGTCAGGCTTCCACGGGAGATTCAATATTAAAACAGAAATGTACAATGTGAATAGGTGGGAAAAAAAAAATATATATATATATATATGTTTGTATATGCAAGAAGGAACTAGAGGCAGATGACAGCGAGTCCCAACAAACACTCACGTTGTTTGCACAAAGAAGGCTTGCGGGACCCGATGTAAAGAGCCTCCAGAACCTTCAGGTTAAATATAGAGTGTGACCGAATGGCACGGTGAACTAGTCAACTATAAATTTGGCGGCACAATCTCTGCTATTTAAAAGATGTTCGCATATGGCGGAACTGTAGGTGTTCGGGACGAGTCCACTTAACGGCAAGGTGTTTTCTAATTTTAGTTGAACGTGCTGCTTTATTCTAGTGTCTAAGCGCTGGGTTGTTCTCCCTATGTAGTTGGCTCCGCAACTACAAACGTATTTGTAAACAATTGAATTGATATGGTGGGAGGAAACGTCTTTACACGCAGATCGAAACATGGGCCGAGTTTGAAAAATAATCCGAACTTCAGCAGAGAAGAAGCAGCAGCGGACCTTTGATGAAATTTGTTTGGTCATTTTTTCACACTTTGTGCCAATCCAGGGTAATCTAAGGTAAACTGGGCATTTTTTTGACAGTGTAGAGATCGGCACTTTTGAACTCTTCAACTTTTACTCCGATAACTGAATTAACAGTATCAAGAGGATAACCCAAATTACATCGGGTATCCTTGCTAAAGTTAATTTCGTTGTTCAGGAAAGGCTCGGAGCAAATCTTTTAATGCTCTGTGGAGGAGGGTTTGATAATGTTGACCTTGCGCTTAGTGGGACAAAAAGAGTCCCAACGCGTGTATAACCCTGCAAAAGTAGGTTTTCTATAAACGGAAGTAAGAAAAACCTGTTGACGTGCGATGTTTCTAATACATCCAAAAAAAAGCCAATTGATGATTAGACTCTTTTTCGATAGTGAACCTTAGTGCCGGATGGATACCATTTAAGAACGAAAGAAACTGGTCAGCCTCAACTTCACCGTTAAATAAACAAAAGGTGTCGTCCACATACCGATAGTACAGTTGAGGACAAAGTGGATTCCTTCGTTCATCTTTTCTTCCTGGAAGCCAACAAATATGTTAGCAAGTGCCGGACCCAGTTAGCCCCATATGACTCCGTCGATCTGTCGGTTTTAGTATTGTTGAAACTGAATTCAACGGAGGACGTTGCCAAATCTCATCAATTCCCGAAAATTGACTCAGGAAAAGTAGGTGGAGTTAATGAACTGCGATAGAGATAGTCGCAACAAATATCGATGGTTTCCATCAAAGGACACAAGTATAAAGGACGAAACATCGAAAGAGGCACATAAAACTTACCGGAAGAAGACAATTTTCGCACGCGGTCAACAAAGGAAAAGGAATCCTTGATCCAAAAACCATCCAGGCACTGCAACACAGGATCCAAAAGTGTGGAGAGCCATTGGGCTATCTTGTGTTGGGCTGGCCCGATCATGGATAAAATCGGTCGCAACGGTACACCCTCCTTATGTATTTTCGGGAGACCATATAATCGGGGACGAATCGAACCGGGAGGACGGATTTCGGTGGCAATTTCCTTTGAGAGTAACCCTGATTTTACCCACTTTAAAAAGTGATTTTGAAATTTCGCTTCACATGAGGAGGTTCCATCACAGGTGTCAGCAGAACCAAGTCTAGTAATTTTGAAGTGTCTTCTAAGATAGAAGACATTTTGGTTATATAGTCTGCTCGATCCAAAATAACTACACCAGCACCTTTTATCAGGTCTGGAAATAATCAAGTTATAATTATTCTAAGAGCGTTAACAACACGCTGATGTTCTGCTTACCATTTGGATTCAGCAGTTGCGACAGAGGAACAGGAAAAAGGTGGAGCGAAATTGTTCAACTGGGCTTTCAAATTAGTAACCGCGTCGACAGAGGTGGGAGAGTCTTGGAGCATAGAAAACCTCGAACTCGGAAAAATCTTCTCCTTGTCCGGCATAGAGGGAGGAATGGAGAAGTCCAACCCGTGAGAAAAAACAAACGATTCAACTCAGTTAGTTCATGCGTGGACAGATTAATAATATTATTAGAATTAGGTTCAGAAGTGACTCCATATTTCTTCTGGACCAAACTATTCAACTTGGCATCTTGCTTTGTAGATAATTTAACACACTGCCGTTGGTGGACCAGTCCCAAAAACCTGGAGAACCTAATCCAATCAAAAAATGAAACTGAAACATATATATATATATGCGTAATTTTTTTTTCTCCACCTATTCACATTGTACATTTCTCTTTTTAATATTGAATCTCCTGTGAAGTTTGACGAGCGGGAGCGAAACCGGTTGCTTCCCCCCTGTTGTTGAGTTTTTTTTGTTTATTTTTTTTATTATTTAATATTGTTTTTTAAAATGTCTTGTAATATTAAATTTTATACTTTTATTTCGATCATATATATATATATATATATATATATATATATATATATATATATATTATATAAAGAGAGAGAGAGAGAGAGATGATCGTTGTTTTCATGGACTTTAACGAGACTCTGAATCCATAAACCTTAAGTCTGTTTAAATCATGCAAAAGTTAATTTGATTTCCATAAACATCATTAGAAAGAAGGGACATTTGAAAATATTCTCATATATTTTTTGGTGTACCCAATGGAAAAGGAGGAATTGTTTTGACCTTTATTTATATCGTTAGTTATTTATTTTATTTGATAACTCAATTTACTGCGAAAATCAATCGAATTGAAATTGTGATGTCTGAACACAAGGGTGAAATAGAAAAAAAAATAGAAAAATAAACATTGAGTGTCAACAAATGGGTCAATATAAGGCGTGCGTTACTCACTGGGGTAGTCAGAATTAAACCCAAATGGAAATTCAGCTATTTCCTTTGTAAAGTAAAAGACGACAGAATGTTCAACATCAAAATTTGAAAGCACATAAAAATAGCAAAAGATATCGAATAAAGATCTAAAACGCAATAAAATAACAACAAATGGGGGATATTGATTTTATTAAGTCACCGAATTCTAGAGAAGTTTGTACATAAAAAAAAACAAAAACAAACATCAGATACTTTTTTTTAATCAATTAACCCCGAGCAAGGATAAAATGCCACTATGACGTAACGTGGGAAATACATTGGAAGTGACTGGAAACCTATTTCTAAACAGGAAACAAGTGATAAAGATCTACTGATGTTCAAAAGTCCAGGGAGGAGTGTGAACTGGATGATAAGCGAAAGAGAATGAAAAGACATTAAAGGATATGGAAAACTCAATCCTGGAAACAAGAGATAAAGCTCTTCTCCTTGTTCAAAAAGACCATGGAGGAGTGTGGAACTGGATGCTACCATTAGAAGAAATGGAAACCCAATCCTAAACAGGAGAACAAGATATAAGCTCTAATCATGTTCAAAAGACAAGGAGGAGTGTGAACTGGATGAGCGAAAGGAGAATGAAAAAAATGAAACCCAACTTAAACGAAACAAGAGATAAAGCTCTACTCCTGTTCAAAAAGACAAGGGAGGAGTCATTAGAAGGAAAATGGAAACCCAATCCTAAAACAGGAAACAAGAGATAAAGCTCTACTCCTGTTCAAAAGACAAGGAGGAGGTGTAAACAGGAGAAACCCAAGAGAATAAAAAGACCAGGGGAGGAGTGATCCTAAAAGACATTAGAGAAATGAAAACCAATCCAAACAGGAAACAGGATAAAACTCTACTGTAGATAGTCCTGTTCAAAAGACAAGGAGGAGTGTGAACTGGATGATAAGCGAAAAGAGAATGAAAAGACATTAGAAGGAAATGGAAACCCAATCCTAAACAGGAAACAAGATATAAACCAGGGAGGAAACTGGATGATAAGCGAAAAGAGAATGAAAAGACATTAGAAGGAAATGGAAACCCAATCTAAACAGGAAACAAGATTAAGCTCTAAAAAAGACCAGGGAGGAGTGAACTGGATGATAAGCGAAAGAGAATGAAAAGACATTAGAAGGAAATGGAAACCCAATCCTAAACAGGAAACAAGAGATAAAGCTCTAATCATGTTCAAAAGACCAGGGAGGAGGAACTGGATGATAAGCGAAAGAGATGAAAAGACATTAGAAGGAAAAATGGAAACCCAATCCTAAACAGGAAACAAGAGATAAAGCTCTGCTCCTGTTCAAAGACCAGGGAGGAGTGTGAACTGGATGATAAGCGAAAATGAGAATGAAAAGACATTAGACAGAAATGGAAACCCAATCCTCTAAGATACTCCTCCTGAATAAAAGACATTCAAAAACAGACCAGGGAGGAGAATGGAGGATGTTAAAGAAAGAGATGAAAAGATTAGAAGGAAATAAAACCCAATCCTAAACAGGAAAACAAGAAAAGCTCTAGTTCAAAAGACCAGGAGGATGGAAAAGACATTAGAAAATGTTCAAAAGACTGAATCCTAAACAGGAAACATTAGAGATAAAGTTTTACTCAATTCAAAAGACAAGGAGGAAGTGTGAACTGGATGATAAGCGAAACAGAATGAAAAGACATTAGAAGGAAATGGAAACCCAATCCCTAAACAGGAAACAAGAGATAAAGTTTTACTCCTGTTCAAAAGACAAGGAGGAGTGTGAACTGGATGATAAGCGAAAGAGAATGAAAAGACATTAGAAGGAAATGGAAACCCAATCCTAAACAGGAAACAAGATATAAAGCTCTGCTCCTGTTCAAAAGACCAGGAGGAGGTGAAATGTTAAGCGAAAGAGAATGAAAAAAGACATTAGAAGGAAATGGAAACCCAATCCTAAACAGGAAACAAGAGATAAAGCTCTACTTCTGTTCAAAGACCAGGGAGGAGGAACTGGATGTTAAGCGAAAGAGAATGAAAAGACATTAGAAGGAAATGGAAACCCAATCCTAAACAGGAAACAAGAGATAAAACTCTAATCATGTTCAAAAGACCAGGGAGGAGTGTGAACTGGATGATAAGCGAAAGAGAATGAAAAGACATTAGTAGGAACTGGAACTGAATATAGCCTGACTTGCTTTACCGATTTAGCCTCAAACGATCGTTTCTTTTAGCAAGGTCGATTTTACTGTTTTTAAACTACAATTCTCCATGATTCTCTCCCGTACATTCATATCTGGTCGATGCGTATCCAAATGTAAAGAAATGACGTCACCCATTATGAAATAGTCCGACAGTTTTTTCCAGACATTTTTATGTTTATAAGTTCAGATATTAATGTACGAGAGAAAATAATGTAGTTTAAAAACAGGATATTGACGTACGAGAGGCTCCCCAAAATTGTGGAAAAAACCCTATATATATATATATATATATATATATATATATATATATATATATATATTATATTATATTTAGCGTGTTTTATTTGATAATATAGGCATATTATGTCTCCTTATTTTTATAATAATGCTTTCTACTTCTCTAATTAGGTTCTTGATGTTGAAATTCATCAAAAAGGCGCCGTAATATTTGTTCACTCAAGTACTTTCGATCTTCTTCGATCTTCAACCAACTCTGGACAAAATACATTACGAGAGTAGCAGTAACATTTTAAAATGTATTTGACCAAATATTTAACGTCTTTTTACATTGCGACCTCTCAACAGGCTGCGATGGATGCAAAAATGAAAATAACACTGACATCTCGATTTTAATTTACCAAAATTACCGATTATATATACACGAAAAATCATGGGACAAATATATTGAACATTGGAATGGTTATTAGCGATAACCTGTAACTGTTTCTCTCTCTCTCTCTCTCTCTCTCTCTCTCTCTCTATCTATCTATCTATCTATCTATCTTTATATATATATATATATATATGTCTTTTGTATGAATGATTCATGTAATTATAAATTAAACTGCACCTATAATCGAAATTAAAATAACTGATCCAACGTGCAACTTTCGGATAATAAGTGTGACATTCCTGTAATTATTAAACAATATAGTTCATGCCACATTGACGGAAAACCTACCAGTACAAAAGAATTCTCTTATTACTATATTTGTACAAAAACGCACAACCATAAAATTTAAAATTCAAACTCAGCGTTGCGACCGCACGTTCCAAAACAATAACACATTCCTCATAGCATTTTTTCGGATTACATCTCTATTTTCGTTGTCCTTTTATTACCGAGAAGTAAAAAACAAGAACAAATCTATTTCCATACCTGAGGATGTCTGTAGGAACAGACGAAAGCTTGTAAAAAATTAAAAAGACCTTATGCAACTGGAATTTATGAACAGGGGATCATATCATTCATATACAGGTTCGGGGTTAGTGTATCTCATTGAAATTGTTTGCGAATATATATTCTCGCCATTTAAATCATTAAACTCTATATTTGTTTGTTGTATAAATGATTCATGTAATTATATATATATATATATATATATATATATATATATATATATATATATACCATTCCTTTTGGGTGGAGCCGCGCTTTTCAGCAGCCCTCATATATGCACGTGTGTATGCGCATGCGCATGTGGGTGTGTCCGTTCTTTTACGTCAGTGCATTAGTTTGTTTCCACAAAATGGCCGATTGATATTCTGTCAAAAAGACTAACATCTGTAATATTCCGAATATTTTTACGTTAGTCTTTACTGCTGGCGAGTGGAGGGGGGTTCTTTTCCCTCAAAGGGATACATGTCTTTGGACATTATCCAACTAAAAAGAACCTTTGTACTCCATGAAATCAGAATCATGCATTCGTTTCAGCGGAAAATTCAATTGTCCCTTAAATTTAATATAATTGTTTGGATTCTTTATTCTCGGGGAAAAAAAAACAGTGGCATATATTATTTCACTCGCCTGATTCGACGTTTAGCATTTAATTTAGTGTGTCTGGTTATTTCGCATCACAATATCCCTGTCTTCTGGGATATCTGTATTGCTACTGCTAGCAACCAGTGATTGCTCTTTATTTGGAGATCGTCCTGACGATAAACTACATCCAGCAGCATGGCCACTGATCGGGTTTTTTGAAACCACATTTTATTAGTCCTTATTCTCAGGTCTATCCTGACCCTGACTGGTAGTATTTGTTATTCTTCCAGCTTTGAGAAAATAGTTAACTCTCACCCCTAATCTCGGTCAAAACACTATGAAAGTATAAAAAGACATTTTTATAGTATAAATACCAGCAATAAATTTTTCAAGATAAAAAAAAAATTACTAGCAATACATTTTTGGTCAAAGAAATTACTAATGCACCCCCAAATTAAATTTCGGCATTAAATGACCCATAAGATGTTGATATGTCGCTAAAAAAGCAAACAATTTTAAATCAAAATGACCAGCAATATATTTTATCTGTAGATGTAGGTACACAGTTTCGTTCAAAATATATTTAGATTTCTGCATTTAATGATGCGTAGTAGTTGGTAATCAGGAAAAATTAATCAACCATTTTTTTGGGAGGGGGGTGAATGTTAGTGTGGATTTTATTCATTAACCTTCGTAAGTCGAAAAATCCTTCCAACGACTGTGTTAATCCCTAAACAGCGGCAATCATCAATCCTCAAACCTTTTTTTTTTTTTTTGAACGGTGTGGATGGCATTTTTTTCGTTATACGATTCTAAATAAATTCTAACTTAGGATTAATGATTACTACTGTAAAAAAAATTTGGGTCACTGTGTTGTGCTAGAAAATTTTTCTCGTCAGCGTCCATCATGTACCTTTACAAATCTACCAATCGAACGCGCATTGAATACTGCAGCCATATCTGGTCCGGTACTCGTGCTACACATCTCAATGTTCTTTTAAGAAAATCCAAAGAAGGTATCTATAATGTAATCGATCCTGAACAGTCATCTCGACTTCAATCATCTTCTCATCAACATGGCGTGGCTTCCCTCTGCCTTTTCTACAAATATTTCCATGGTAACTGCTCTAACGAGCTTTTTTTCCCCGGTGCCCAGACTAGACGCGTGCTACTAGATTGTCACCTAGGCTCCAAACATTTTACTGTTGAAATAGCTAAATGCATTCCACTCTTATACTTCAAATTATGTTCTTAAATACATGGCGCACCTAGTGTATACACTGGAAAATAGTATTAGGCTGTTCGGAAAATAATGTCCGATTTTAGAATAAAACTTTTGTGGTCTAATATATTATTATAAAAGCTGCACAAAAATATATCACTCATTCCTAATGATTAATGTATCCTCTTTGTTAATTTTATATCAATCTCTTTCAGAAATCTGTTCTCAAATACATGGCGCACCTAGTGTATAAACTGGAAAATAGTATTAGGTTGTTCGGAAAATAATGTCCGATTTTAGGACAATTTAATTTTATAGCAATCTCTTTCGGAATTTAGCTGAAATCATTATCTATCATTTTGAACACCAAAGATTGCCCCAATAGAGGATTATGGCGACTGCTTGGTGGTTCGCCAATGGAGTTATCCGTTACAAATGTCTGGAATCTAACCAGAGCATCACCGATGAAGTTTGCTGCCAGCATTTGATGAAAGGCCCATTCAGTTCAGTAAAATGAGATAGGCACTGCTTAATAGATGAGGTCCAATTCTGCCTTGGGATAATGCTCTGGCCACACGTTACCAGGATGACACGACAGAAGTTCACCGACTTGAGATACGACACTTTGCCACTTCCGCTATATTCCTCTGATATTACGCCCACTGACTATCACTTTTTCCAGCATCTTCCGTTGCAAAGAAGATGCAGAAACTGTATTCAAAGATTTCCTGGCATCCTAACCTTTAGAGATTTATCGTAACTGCACGAATAATGTTGTCACTCGATTCCAGAAATGTGTAGATGTTCAAAGTTCCTTTTTCGACAGATTTAAACAATGTCTAAATACTTTACCGCTGGATTAAAAGTTGATTCTAAAATCGGACATTATTTTCCGAACAACATGGCGTATGCTTTTCTTAACTACATTATTGTTTTTTCATGAGCATTTCACCCCATGCAAGGCAGAAGTGACACTAGCGAGCATGTGATTACAGAGAGTGAGAGCAACAGTAAAGAGGGGTGTTTGAGGAAAGAATGAAGAGAATGATGGGGATCAAGATCAAGGCATCAGAAGATGTCGATTGACATTACATTTTTGAATATTTTAAGATTATAGCTCCCAGTGAATCAAGTAAATCGGAGTGGGGAGTTTCACAGACGAGAAGTGTGAGATAAGAAGCTGTCAGAATAGAAGAGGCGGTTACACTTAACTGTTTCGACAGTGAAATGGTGGGACCGAAATGCCAACCAAGTAGCACGCTTAAATCCGTTATGAACATTGAATTCCCAAAGACCGTCATGCTATATACGATCAAATGTTTTCTTTAAATCAACAAATTTGGGGAACACGTCCCTCTGATGTTGCAGGTGTTTCTCTATGCGAATCCTACAATTGTTCCATTGTACATCGCCCTGTTCTAAATATGGCTGTTAGTCTATGTTCTCTGTGAAACATGGACACTGTTGGCAGAAACAGAGAGACAGATCCAAGCGTTTGAGAATAAATGTATGAGAAAACTCCTTTTTATTTATCGGGAACGAAATACCAATGGATTTCTGTGGAAAAGGGTTGAATGTTTTGAGGGCTACCAGGAACCTCTTCTCGCCACTGTCAAATGGAGAAAAATGACGTGGTTTGGACACGTGACAAGGCTCTACAGCCTGTTCAAGGTGGACGTAGGAGAGGACACTAAAGCAAAAACTGGTTGAACAATATCAAACAATGACAAGTATGGCTATTCAAGAATTACTGACGGCTGGAGATTCAATATGGCTTCTGCATTCGATGATGATGATGACGATGATGATGATATTAAAATGTTTATTCGTTGTAAATATAAACTGGGTATTATTTTGGGTGGGGCTTGAAATTCTTCAAATTTTAAAACAAAAACCGGTGAGTATAAAACAACTGCAATGAATAAGTACATCTACAAGATTTCTCGTTGACCTCTAGAGACTGAAAAATTATGTTCAATATGGCGTTAGGGATAACGATATTGAGCGGGAAAAATGCTCGCTGATCAATACAGTTTTCTCGTGTTTCTTTTAACGTCACCCGCTTTTTTCTTCGTTTTTTTTCCGCCATTATCTTATTCTTAGTCATCCACTCATGTTCAGAGAAAAGAAAATATTTTGATTTGATTGATTCGTTTTTACGGCTTATCAACCGTTTACAGGTTATTTAAAGCCAGTAAATGTTTTTAAATCTTAAGATTTTTCTTTGTTTTAGCGATAATAATACTTTCACTGAATAGTTGTTTTCACACCAGAGGTCACAAACTCGCATCAACCCAAATAAATATATTAGCTCTATCATTGATATTGAGCGTTTTCCAATAAGTACCGCGCATATATAATATATATAAAAATTATATATATATATATATATATATATATATATATATATATATATATATATATATATATATATATATATATATATATATATATAGTGGAGCGGCTTGGATTGAGCCGAGTTCGAATCCCAGTCGAATCCATTACATTCACTGACGTGCTAATACCGTTGGGAAAGATGTGAATCCTCTTCTTTCCCTCCAGCTATGGGTAAATAACAGGACAGACTGGGTGCTATAGCCTTGGATGGCAACTGTTCTAGGAGAAGGAAAACTCTGAATTCAAAACCTGCGGAGAGTCGTTTGCGAACCTTTGTGGCACTTAGTGCATCAGGTCTCTGTATTCGGCCCTTCAAAAAGTGTGGATGGTTCTGCACGAAACCTTCACCACTATAATCAAATCTCATGTGCTGTTGTCGGGCTGTCGGTTTCCTAGGAACTGATCGAGCATATATAAATTATATATATATATATATATATATATATATATATATATATATATATATACAAACACACACATATATATATATAATATATATATGAATAATATATATATAATATATATATACACACAAACACACACATATATATATATATATATATATACACACAACATATATATATATATATATATATATATATATATATATATATATATATATATATATATATATATATGGTGGGGTGTATGTATATGCATGTGCGTAATGGTGATTTTATAAGCATACTTTATATGTGAACCCAACGTTGAAAGTATGCAATACCCATTGAAGTTCGAACTCCTTATTCAGTTCTAATTGATTTAATGTGCTCATGGGTAATCTTTGTAGGTATAGATTCATTTGTTGTTCAGCTTTTAAAAACGAAATCTTCACTAAATGAGCCTATTTCACTATCCATCGTTGTAAAGATCATCACTAAAACGCACCTTCTAAATTCTTCATTCAAAATCTATCCCGGCTAGCAAAAGCTATCAACCGACCCACAAACGTTTAAGAACAACTCCCGAAATTGGTTGCCCGGCAGAACGCCATTTGTCTTCAAACGCCCGTGATGCCAACTTTTAATTAGATGATAAGATTACACAGATCATCATCCATGACAAATAGCTTTATATTGAACGGCTTATAGAGCTTCATTAATTTTAAGTTCAATTGGATAGTGAAAATTAATCGACGAAAAGATATTGGTCAGATTGGAATATATGCAGTACTGCGCATGTGCCAGCATGATATATTGCCTCCATTAAAATGGCTGGTGTGTGTCTTTGTGTCAAAGTGGAATATCAGTTGCATCAAAGTAATAAAATCCCTGAAGCTAAATTCTTTCAGTATTTATTAGTACCAAGAGCTTCCAAGTTACTATTATTTTACTGTTTACGTATTAGTATATGGATACTGTAAAAATGGCACGTTAGTTTTGTTATTTACGATTATTAGTACGTTTTCAGATATAAATCATTAAATGTAATTTCCAATTAATATGTTGTCATTTTTAGGAGGTTGTTATGTTATATCAAGTAGGGGTTGTGTGCAGTCAATATTGGTTCTACAGTCTAAGAATGTGTATTTATACGCGCGCCCGCTTCGCAACGACATGCGACACAAGGGCGAGTTTAAAATAGTTTTATCGGCAGTACCACAGAAAAATTCTCAAGCCCCCCTCGGTGTTTACCCATTTGGGGATGCCTCAAGCGCTGAGAGATAAACCCAAGCACCTCCATCCTGGAACGCGAATTTCACCCCCACAAAAAAACGAAAAAATAGGTTGTGCCTGTAGTACTCTAAATAACATTGTTACATCGAAAGAGAAAAAAGAAGAGAGGGTGGAGAGAGAGAGACAGAGAGAAAGAGAGAGAGAGATTGTGTGTGTGTGTGTGTGTGTGTGTGTGTGTGTGTGTGTGTGTGTGTGTGTGTGTGTGTGTGTGTGTGTGTGTAAGGAGACCAGAAAATGATGAAAAAGAGAAATAACAGCCACATTTGACACACACAGGCACTAACACAAAAAGTGAAAAATGAACACCACCAGTAAACACAGCCCAAATAGTGTATAAATTAATTATATCAAACTTTGAATTAAAATAAGGAAAGATGATAAAATGGCAGTCAGTTCCTGAAACCTCTTGACGAGTGGACGGAACAATTAAAAAAATGTTCATCTACGAAACTCTAGAGTCGAGGATATTTATATTTATATCTATCTATCTATCTATCTATCTATCTATCTATCTATCTATCTATCTATCTCTTCATATACCTTTCTCTCTATTTTTTCCTATCTATTTCTTCGTATCTATCTATTTCTTCATATTTCTTTCTATCTATTTTTCGTATCTATCTATCTATCTATCTATCTATCTAGAATAACATATGTATAAATTTTACGAAAAATGGAAAAAAGTTATATATACTTGAATGGACATCTCCCTAGAGCTGGAACAATGTTCTTGACTGTGACACGAGACAATGCTTGCATTGCTGTCAAGAGTTTAATATTATTATAATCTAAGACTATATATTTAGACCCACAACAAAACGTAATATGACACAAGATCGAGTTTAGCGTCATTTTATCGATAGTACTGTGGAAAAATTCTTCGAACCCGCTTGGCAGATTCCCCAGATTGGGAACGTCTCATGCGCCGGGAAATAAACCAAGTTCCCTCCCAGATGCTGACTGATGGGATAGCTCCTGAGACGAGAGCTAAGTAGCGAAATCCTTTACCGCTCTATCATACAAGATATTGCTCTTACTATGACCACAGTACAAGAACATTTACAGTCCAAGAATATGTAGAGTGCAACCTCGGTTCTTGAACGTTTCACATGTCCAACAAATCTGTTTTCGAACAGAACATTCGAGATGAAAATGCCTTGGTTATTCGAACAAATTTCGGTTCTTGAACAACATTGCCGAACCGAGTTAACCCGAACGGAACAATTCCCGAGGCGACCGTCGTGTTGCATAAATTTCGTGTGTGATGCCGTGTTTTTCTTTTCCAATTTTACTGTACTGTGACTTTTTATCTTTACATTGATTCCTAACGAAAAAAAAAAAACAGTTTCGGTTTACGAACATTTCTGTTTACGAACGACCTTCAAGAACGAATTAAATTCGTGAACCGAGGTTCCACTATATGTTGTCGTGCACCTCCCACGCAAAGACATGTGGCACAAGGTGAAATTAAATGTAACGTTGAAAAATTTTCAAGTCAACCTCGGCACTTCGCTATTTTTGGACGCCTATGGTCCCTCGCAATAAACCCAAATTCCTCCCGAAGGAGAGATACTGCATCGGAGATGGCGCCATAGGACTTGGGCAATTTTCTCGACAGAGTAGCGAATTCTTCTATCTCCCAGTAACACAAAACAATACACGAACGGCTAACAACATTCCCAGAAGCAATAAACATCAAGATTATGTATTTATCCGCAAGCCCATCTGGAATCGAGATTTTGAGGGCGACGAACAATAAATTCAGCCCAGGGCCGAAGGAGAGTTACTGCCGAAAGAGAGGTACTGCCGAAGGAGAGGCACTGCCGAAGGAGAGGTACTGCCGAAGGAGAGGTACTGCCGAAGGAGAGGCACTGCCAGGGTGTCTAGTTCTCTGAGGCGTGAGCGTTATTTTCGGGAAAAGTGCTAACTCTTCTGTCTGTCAGTGACACAAAACAATGTTCGCGCCACTGACAAAAGAACAGTACTAGGGATATACCCGGACTCCCGACGATGGCACGATGCGACACACCGTCGAACTTAATGCGGGTCACCCGAGCACGTACACTTAGGACCGGTCCAAAAATTGACCAGTCCCAGCAACCGTCGTATTTACTACCGATCGCCTTTCTATATGCAATGAGGGGAGTGCCACCGCCGGCAACTGCTTCCCGGTTGCGCTCTGGTCCATAGATAGATACGCAACTGACTTACGCTTTGCCCGAAAACAGTGACGCCACAGATAGGTAATAACAGTACAAGACCAATACAGCCCATGACTATCCTCCTACCGTACATAACGGAGGACTGGGCAGCTTCTGCTTAAATCTGACTCTATAGCACTCCATTTTCGGCCTGATCTGGCTCTTGTAAACGATGGCAGAAGAAGCCATGTACTTACTGGAGCGGTACCATGTACCGACCATTTCTCCGACATCTTTAACGATTAATTGTATGTCGATCCCTACTTGAGGCCTGGCTCGAGTTTAAAGACGAACAGCCACTTAATACACGTGGCCTCTTTGAGGGAACATCTATTCATCGCAATTGTTAGTAGTTCGATGTCCGATCGGCGATTATATTTATCAGTTTAAACTTTATTTTTAGTGGATACTTATACTTGAGTTGACGCTATATTATGGGTAACGGAATTGATTTCACCTCGAGGATAATTTGTAGTTCAAGCAGCGCGCTCGATTTTTAATAAAAAATTTCCTGAATAGTTCCATTTAGGTGTAAATGTACATGCTTCATTCGAAAATAATAAAGAAATTTTGATAAAATCTACAGTTGTGGAGTTATCGACAATGAAAGTTCGGGCTTATTCCCGTCGCTGTGGGTGAAGTTGAAATTAATTCTCCATCCCTAAGTAACGTTTAAAACGATAAAAATCTGTCGGAGTAATAAACAAAAGCGCATTATTTATTTAAAAGAAACTTTCTTTCGCATAGGAACTAAACTTTCGAAAAGGAGAAAGATGAGCTTCATCGACGATGTTTATCGTGACCGAGTTGGTTAAAAGCACATTACTTCTAACGGTTACTTCTGAAAGAGTGGACGCATGCTCGAATATTCAGATCGTCTTCTTTTATGTTCCGTGACCATTCTGGACGTAGACGATCATGATCCTCCACATCCTTCTGTCCTTTTTATCTCTTCATAATTTTTGTCTTTGTGTTATTTCACCAAATACCTGTTCCACCATCCATTAACTCAAACTAATCAAATATATTACGCTCTGCTTTCCTCTTTCCCTCTGTCCTGTGAGTATCATATTTTCCAAACCCTCCTTCCTCATTACGTGCCCCAGAAATGTCAACTGCTTCTTCCTGATGTTAAGAATATTACCATTTTATTTCCATTTTCCCCAAAACTTCGACCTTGCTCATATGTTCGGTTCATGATATCCAAAGAATCTGTCTGTAGAACCACATTTCTGTTGCTTCAAGTCTCTTCTTCATCTTTGTAGAGATTGTCCAGCATTCAATACCATACAGGAGGACAGATATCGCGTAATAATTCAGTACTCTTTTCTTTGTTTCTAACGAAATTTTTAGGTCTCTTAATACTCTGCTTAGCTTTTGGAAGGCATCTTTGGCCTAGTAAGTTTTAATAGTGAGATGCACTTAAACAAAAGTCTTGAAACAATGATTTGAGATTCAAAAACGCGGAGAAAAATAATTCACTGATTCACTAACTAAATGAACCGTTTAATCAACGCGAAGAGCTTAATTAAAGAGATTTTTGTGGCCTAGCATATGTGCTGATTCCTTAAGTTTACGAATTTTTCAATTATGTTCTTTGACTATGATTCCAGTGACAGGACCCAAAGAGCTGTGAGTTCAATACCTGGTTAAGGCGGTGGAGAACTTGGAGAGGGGAATTAACAGGAGATAACTGATAACTAACATCCATTAGACATGGCACGTGGAACTAGAACAGTCTACCACAGTGAGTGAAATAAAGGGTTCAGTTCAACATTCGAACCACCCGAAGAAGGTCGGAACGTACAACGGCCGAAACGTTGTGATAAATATGGCAACAAAGATAAGGAGAATAGTCCGAACAATTGAAATGGTATACATAATACCTCATCTCAGAAATATAGACAGATACTGAATGCATTTTTATAGTAACAATTTTTATGCGAAGAGGAGTTGGGATCATCCAGTGCCCTAGCCTACCGATAGAGCACTTGCTCATCTATTGTTAATACGGTTATATTAGGAATGGTATTCGAATTTTTGTTCTACCATCTGTTTATAGAAGCTTGTTAGGTTACTCACTGTATCCATTTTTCCTTTTTGTCATCCAGGTCCTGTGAGTGTCAAATTCTCTGAGTCTCTTTTTCTCATCATATGTCCCCAAAATTTCAATGGCTCTTTTACCGATTCTAAAAGTGTCCTTTTCATTCCACTTTTCTTTAAAACTTCCTCGCTGTTGTCCAAGAAGGCTCAAGAGTCAAAGGGATACAGTGAATAACTTTCCTCGTGAGCTTGTGTAAATGAATAACAGATGGATGGTAAGAGATTACTAAGAGCTATGCTACAAAGGATAGGAAGTTGTGAAGAGCCATGATCAACCTACCTAAGAAGCTTGTGTAAATGGATAGCAGAACAGGTTCTGGGAGGGATGTTAAAAGGACAAACATTATTAAGAGCTATTCTACTAAGAACAGGAAGTTGTGGAGAGCCATGATCAACCTACCTAACAAGCTTCTCTAAATGGATAGGAAAATAGGGTCTGGAAGGGATTGTAAAAGGACAAACATTACTAAGAGCTTTGCTACAAAGAATAGGAAGTTGTGGAGAGCCATGATCAACCTACCTAAGAAGCTTGTGTAAATGGATAGCAGAACAGGTTCTGGGAGGGATGTTAAAAGGACAAACATTATTAAGAGCTATTCTACTAAGAACAGGAAGCTGTGGAGAGCCATGATCAACCTACCTAACAAGCTTCTCTAAATGGATAGGAAAATAGGGTCTGGAAGGGATTGTAAAAGGACAAACATTACTAAGAGCTTTGCTACAAAGAATAGGAAGTTGTGAAGAGCCATGATCAACCTACCTAAGAAGCTTGTGTAAATGGATAGCAGAACAGGTTCTGGGAGGGATGTTAAAAGGACAAACATTATTAAGAGCTATTCTACTAAGAACAGGAAGCTGTGGAGGCCATGATCAACCTACCTAACAAGCTTCTCTAAATGGATAGGAAAATAGGGTCTGGAAGGGATTGTAAAAGGACAAACATTACTAAGAGCTTTGCTACAAAGAATAGGAAGTTGTGGAGAGCCATGATCAACCTACCTAAGAAGCTTGTGTAAATGGATAACAGAACAGGTTCTGGGAGGGATGTTAAAAAGAAAAAAATATTATTAAGAGCTATTCTACTAAGAACAGGAAGCTGTGGAGAGCCATGATCAACCTACCTAACAAGCTTCTGTAAATGGATAGGAAAATAGGGTCTGGAAGGGATTGTAAAAGGACAAACATTACTAAGAGCTTTGCTACAAAGAATAGGAAGTTGTGGAGAGCCATGATCAACCTACCTAAGAAGCTTGTGTAAATGGATAGCAGAACAGGTTCTGGGAGGGATGTTAAAAGGACAAACATTATTAAGAGCTATTCTACTAAGGACAGGAAGTTGTGGAGAGCCATGATCAACCTACCTAACAAGCTTCTGTAAATGGATAGGAAAATAGGGTCTGGGAGGGATTATAAAAGGACAAACATTACTATGAGCTTTGCTACAAAGAATAGGAAGTTGTGAAGAGCCATGATCAGCCTACCTAACAAGCTTCTCTAAATGGATAGGAAAATAGGGTCTGGAAGGGATTGTAAAAGGACAAACATTACTAAGAGCTTTGCTACAAAGAATAGGAAGTTGTGAAGAGCCATGATCAACCTACCTAAGAAGCTTGTGTAAATGGATAGCAGAACAGGTTCTGGGAGGGATGTTAAAGGACAAACATTATTAAGAGCTATTCTACTAAGAACAGGAAGCTGTGGAGAGCCATGATCAACCTACTAACAACATTCTGTAAATGGATAGGAAAATAGGGTCTGGGAGGGATTATATAAGGACAAACATTACTATGAGCTTTGCTACAAAGAATAGGAAGTTGTGAAGAGCCATGATCAACCTACCTAAGAAGCTTGTGTAAATGGATAGCAGAACAGGTTCTGGGAGGGATGTTAAAAGGACAAACATTATTAAGAGCTATTCTACTAAGAACAGGAAGTTGTGGAGAGCCATGATCAACCTACCTAACAAGCTTCTCTAAATGGATAGGAAAATAGGGTGTGGAAGGGATTGTAAAAGGACAAACGTTACTAAGAGCTTTGCTACAAAGAATAGGAAGTTGTGAAGAGCCATTATCAACCTACCTAACAAGCTTCTCTAAATGGATAGGAAAATAGGGTCTGGAAGGGATTGTAAAAGGACAAACATTACTAAGAGCTTTGCTACAAAGAATAGGAAGTTGTGAAGAGCCATGATCAACCTACCTAACAAGCTTCTCTAAATGGATAGGAAAATAGGGTCTGGGAGGGATTATAAAAGGACAAACATTACTATGAGCTTTGCTACAAAGAATAGGAAGTTGTGGAGAGCCATGATCAACCTACCTAACAAGCTTCTGTAAATGGATAGGAAAATAGGGTCTGGGAGGGATTATAAAAGGACAAACATTACTATGAGCTTTGCTACAAAGAATAGGAAGTTGTGAAGAGCCATTCTGATCAAACATTATTA
This sequence comes from Acanthosepion pharaonis, assembly GCA_903632075.3. Taxonomy (NCBI): domain Eukaryota; kingdom Metazoa; phylum Mollusca; class Cephalopoda; order Sepiida; family Sepiidae; genus Acanthosepion; species Acanthosepion pharaonis. The sequence goes on along the minus strand of CAHIKZ030001106.1, from coordinate 239,704 downwards.
AGCCTACCTAACAAGCTTCTCTAAATGGATAGGAAAATAGGGTCTGGAAGGGATTTGTAAAGGACAAACATTACTAAGAGCTTTGCTACAAAGAATAGGAAGTTGTGAAGAGCCATGATCAACCTACCTAAGAAGCTTGTGTAAATGGATAGCAGAACAGGTTCTGGGAGGGACATGTTAAAAGGACAAACATTATTAACAAGAGCTATTCTACTAAGAACAGAAGCTGTGAGAGCCATGATCAACCTACCTAACAACCTTCTGTAAATGGATAGGAAAATAGGGTCTGGGAGGGATTATATAAGGACAAACATTACTATGAGCTTTGCTACAAAGAATAGGAAGTTGTGAAGAGCCATGATCAACCTACCTAAGAAGCTTGTGTAAATGGATAGCAGAACAGGTTCTGGGAGGGATGTTAAAAGGACAAACATTATTAAGAGCTATTCTACTAAGAACAGGAAGTTGTGGAGAGCCATGATCAACCTACCTAACAAGCTTCTCTAAATGGATAGGAAAATAGGGTCTGGAAGGGATTGTAAAAGGACAAACGTTACTAAGAGCTTTGCTACAAAGAATAGGAAGTTGTGAAGAGCCATTATCAACCTACCTAACAAGCTTCTCTAAATGGATAGGAAAATAGGGTCTGGAAGGGATTGTAAAAGGACAAACATTACTAAGAGCTTTGCTACAAAGAATAGGAAGTTGTGAAGAGCCATGATCAACCTACCTAAGAAGCTTGTGTAAATGGATAGCAGAACAGGTTCTGGGAGGGATGTTAAAAGGACAAACATTATTAAGAGCTATTCTACTAAGAACAGGAAGCTGTGGAGAGCCATGATCAACCTACCTAACAAGCTTCTGTAAATGGATAGGAAAATAGGGTCTGGGAGGGATTATAAAAGGACAAACATTACTATGAGCTTTGCTACAAAGAATAGGAAGTTGTGAAGAGCCATGATCAACCTACCTAACAAGCTTCTCTAAATGGATAGGAAAATAGGGTCTGGAAGGGATTGTAAAAGGACAAACATTACTAAGAGCTTTGCTACAAAGAATAGGAAGTTGTGAAGAGCCATGATCAACCTACCTAAGAAGCTTGTGTAAATGGATAGCAGAACAGGTTCTGGGAGGGATGTTAAAAGGACAAACATTATTAAGAGCTATTCTACTAAGAACAGGAAGCTGTGGAGAGCCATGATCAACCTACCTAACAACCTTCTGTAAATGGATAGGAAAATAGGGTCTGGGAGGGATTATAAAGACAAACATTACTATGAGCTTTGCTACAAAAGAATAGGAAGTTGTGGAGAGCCATGATCAACCTACCTAAGAAGCTTGTGTAAATGGATAACAGAACAGGTTCTGGGAGGGATGTTAAAAGGACAAACATTATTAAGAGCTATTCTATTAAGAACAGGAAGCTGTGGAGAGCCATGATCAACCTACCTAACAAGCTTCTGTAAATGGATAGGAAAATAGGGTCTGGGAGGGATTATAAAAGGACAAACATTACTATGAGCTTTGCTACAAAGAATAGGAAGTTGTGGAAAGCCATGATCAACCTACCTAACAAGCTTGCGTAAATGGATAGCAGAACAGGGTCTGGGAGGAATGGTAAAAGGACAAACCTTATTAAGAGCTATGCTACAATGAACAGGAAATTGTGGAGAGCCATGATCAACCTAACAAGCTTGTGTAAATGGATAGCAGAACAGAGGGATAACGATTTGCATTGGATTTAAATATTTGAAGATCAAAGGTGACCGGGAAGCAAGAAGCAGGAAGAGAATTCTTCAAGCAAGAAGTATACGAGAATAAACTGTTACGATCTAACCACCTGAAGAAGGCCGGAGCGTACAACAGCCGAAACGTTGTAATAAATATGGCGACAAAGATGAGGACAATAATCCGAATAATGTTAATAGTGTACAGAATACCTCATGTCAGAAATATAGACAGATATTGATGTGTTTAATATAACAGTGAAATGGAAATAGTTCTCTAAAGAAAAAGATTAACAAGAGAACGAAAAAGACGGTTAATGATAAAGCCTATTTCAAGACAAAAGTGAAGCGTGACAATCACTTAATCGTTAAAGGCATTTTGACTATGAAAGGTTTGAACGAATAAGATTGCAATCTGACTGGCGTAAAGGGACTGTTTAATTAAACAGTTCATTTTGCTCGGGAATTAATTTCGTTTAAATGCAGATAAATATCTGGATAGATTATTAAAATGACGACGGGAAGTAATCACTCATAAATTTACTAACTTAAGTTGATTTACCTCCCCTATAGATGGGACAGAAAATATATAAATTGATAATTATTATATGGATGGACGTGAGAATTTTGAGTCAAAATCCGATCTCTATTACCTCATTTTTTTTTTCCACTTTATAAGGAGAAAATAATATTTTTGTGAAAAGTTGCGAAATAGACGGAATGGATTCATAGCTGTTAAAAGAAAAAAAAAATTATACGTCTCCCGCCTTTAACGACAATATTGCATCAATTGATTACATCGGCATCTTGTTTTTTTTTTTTTTTTTTTTGTTTGCGTCTGTCTCTCTTCTCCCTGTTTCTGCTTGCACTCCCACCCGGTGCTTAACGTTTCACGACGCTTCCATTCTGGGGATTTGCAGTCTTTTTCTGTTCTTCTTTTGTGTGTGTGTGTGTGTGTGTGTGTGTGTGTGTGTGTGTGTGTGTGTGTGTGTGTGTGTGTGTGTGTGTGTGTTTACGGTGGGCGAAGGACGTGTAGGCGGAGAACGAGAAACAGGTCATTGATGTTGTCAGTCGATCCAATGCAACAAGCAAGGCGTTCCCTAAAATGTGTAAGGCTTCTCTCTGTCAACCGCAACGTGTCAACGGAACGAGTAAGCGTCGAATCTATTAACTGCGCATGCGGTATATGTCTGGCGGTTCGCGCATGCGTATACGTAATTAGGTTTGTTCAATGGTGTGCCGTTTTTCTGTTAGAAGCCATCTGCCATCATTTGATAGTTTTATTTATTTACGCATTTGTTTATTTATTTATTTTTGGATTCTTTTATATTTTTTTTCTCTTTCTCTTTTTCTTTCTTTCTTCCTTGACGTCTTCCGTGTTCTTTTTGTTTCCTTTTTCTTCGTCTTTTTGATTAAAATTCATTTAACTTTTCTTTATAATAAAAAATGCTATCATTAATTTTGGTATGTTTTTGCCTCTTTTTTTTTTTGTTTTACTAATTTTTTACTCTTTCGCTTTTTCTATCTGTCCTTATCTCTTGATTATGAATGAATTTCTGTTCATTAGTATATTATTCTTTTCTTTTTCAAATTTACTCATATTATTTTTTAAATTATTTAAGTAATTATTTCTTTCTTTTTTTTCTTTTTATTGTTAATTTCTTTCACGTTTTCTTTTACATTTTCTTTCTCTTTTTCATTTGTCTTACTTTCTTTTTTATGTTCCTTCACAAAATCTTTTTTCTACTGTCGTCTTTCTTTCTTTCTTTTATCTGTTGTCTTTCTTTCTTCACTATTTTGTGCTTCATTTTTCATTCTTCTTACCTTTTTAATTTTCTTCAAAATTTTCTTTTTCATTCTCAGATTCTGTCTTTCTTCCTTTCTTTCTCATGTTTTCTTTCTTTCTTCACCATTTTCTTGTGCTTTATTTTTCATTATTTTTACATATGTAATTTTCTTCAGAATTTTCTTTTTCATTTTTATTCTTTCTTTCTTTCTTCCTTTCTTTCTTTTCTTGTCTTTCTTTCTTTCTTTCTTTCTTCACCCTTTTCTTGTGCTTCATTTTTCATTCTTCTTACATATTTAATTTTCTTCAGAATTTTCATTTTCATTCTTAGATTATTTCTTCCTTTCTTCCTTTCTATCTTTCTTTCTTTTCTTGTCTTTCTTTCTTTCTTCACCATTTTCTTGTGCTCCATTTTTCATTCTTCCTACATATCTAATTTTCTTTTTCATTTTCATTCTTAGATCATTTCTTTCGTTTTCTTTCCTTCTACGTCTTTCTTTCTTTCTTACATTTATATTTTATTTTCATTCAATTTTCAGTCTCCTTACCATTCTATTTTTTTGCAATATTTTTATTTTTTATCTTTCTTCTTAGATTCTTTTTTGTTTATATATTTTCTTTTTTTTCTTTCTTTCCTGCCAAATTCATCTGTTTTGATATCATATTTCTTTTTTTTTTACACGTCTCATTTTTCATTCTTATTGTCTTCTCGAATATTGTCTCTTTTTTTACCTACAGTCTCTCTTAATTTCGTTCCTTTTTTTCTTTAATTACCTATTTTTTTCTATTTTCTTCCCATTCTTTTCTTCTTTCATTCTTTCTTTATTTTTCCGCTCATTCATTTGTTCTCTTTTCTTTTTATTACCCTCCCATTCATACTCTTTATCTTACTTTCATCGTTTACCTTCATCTTTTTCCTTCTTTATCTCCGCCACCCGCAAATCTTTCAATTTGAATGTTCCTTTTTCTACTTTTCCCGCTTCTTCTCTTATCGACGATTCTCAATATCTTTTGCTTCCGCCAGTGTCTCCTTCCTGTCTACGCACTACTTTCCCAAAGATAGTTTCGTATTTTTGCTAATTGACGTATCTTTATTTTTTCTTCGATTTCTTGTCTCTTCTACTAGCATAGTACCCATAAAAAATAACTGGATTGTTTGTTTATGTTATGTACGAATATGCTCTTCTGTTTGTAGAATCAGAAAAGTAAACGTTCACAAGGTAGGATCGAAAGTGTCGTTTTACCAGATACTTGTTCCCCAGAGTGGGGGAGTTTTTCTCGATCATTCTTTGGTTTCTTCATTGTATTTAACCCAAATTTTCTGCTGTCAATTTTAACTGAAGTATTCCCTTTTTATATATAGATCTTGTAGAATTAGATTCCTACATTTTTTAAATTTCAAAAAGGCTCCCAACCAAATATAACAACTGATGCATTCTGATTGGTTGAAAAATATTAATTAGGTGTCGTCAATTACGTCCGAATGTACCGACCCAAATTTTGATCTCTAGTTGACGCCACAAAATGTAAATATGTTCACGATCCACCCACGTGACCAAGAGAACGAATAAAAACGAAACTTCGACACGACTTGGTCAGTGGTCCCTTAAAATATTCAACTTCACTTGACTTCATTGGAGATCGACTCAACAACAAAGGAGCCAAATCAAATTCTTCAACACGACAACGAACCTTGTCAACTAATTCCAGGCTTAACTTTAATTACTAAAATTAACATAAATCCAGCTTGCGAAAGAACGCTCACTCCTATATTCTATTCCATTTGTGTCAGTCAGCTGTTAGCTCTCACGCTGGCCAATAGAATCTTCCTGCCTATTCGTGGCAGCCAGCTATAGCTCTCACTCTGGCTAGTAGAAAATCACCGCAAACTACATGAAAACTGCCGTAGAAGCATGAAAAAAAATAGAGTATTTCCACTATCGATGGGAGTTGGGAAATGCAAGTCGGTATTGGCCTTCTCGCTAACTTGGAGCATGTGCATGTAAATTTTGGTGCAAATCCGTCGAAAATTGCGGCCATGCATTCGTTACCCCCCCCCCCACACACACACATACTTTTAGAAAGCAAAAATTTTACTGAAACATATTGGAAAATTGTTAAGTTTTTATCTGAAATCTAAAAATTACAAAATTCAAGCAAAATCGTCAGGATAGAGCGTAAAAAAAAACACGTCAGTTAAAATTACGCCTGGAGGATTTGTTTTTATAGACATAAAACGAATGAAGATGTTAGAAATTTAAAAGCTTTTAAGTCCTTTTAACTTTAACAGACATGATATTTAAGCCTTAGAAAACTTTTAAAGATTGATATAGGTTTCAGAGATAAAAGGCTTAATGTCTGTTTTGTCATGTCTTCCAGACGCCAGTTTAAACGTAGGACTTCTTTTTCCATATTTCTAAACTATAATTTTGGAAAGGGAGTATTTCACTGAAATATGTTGAAAAATGAAAGATTTCACGCTTGAGCAGTCAAATCTTCCATGTATTAATTTCAACTCTTGTTATTAATAACTGCATTGTCAACCGCAACGTGTCAACGGAACGAGTAAGCGTCGAATCTCTTAACTGCGCATGCGGTATATGTCTGGCGGTTCGCGCATGCGTATACGTAATTAGGTTTGTTCAATGGTGTGCCGTTTTTCTGTTAGAAGCCATCTGCCATCATTTGATAGTTTTATTTATTTATGCATTTATTTATTTATTTATTTATTTTTGGATTCTTTTATTTTTTTTCTCTTTCTCTTTTTCTTTCTTTCTTCCTTGACGTCTTCCGTGTTCTTTTTGTTTCCTTTTTCTTCGTCTTTTTGATTAACATTCTTTTTACTTTTCTTTATAATAAAAAATGCTATCATTTGTAAACTATAATTTTGGAAAGGGAGTATTTCACTGAAATATGTTGAAAAATGGAAGATCTCAGGCTTGAGCTGTGAACTCTTGTTATTAATAACTGCATTGTGACTTTCCTCGTACGAGGATGGGTTGCAAATTTTATAGGCTGACTATGAAGGAGCGACACTAGAGCTGTGAAGTCTTGCATGCATTCATTTCAACACTTCTTATTAATAACTGCATTGTTTATTTCCAGATGCAAAGACGAGCTGAAAATAGACTAAAATAGTTCATAGACTGACTATGGTGCAATGCTAGAGCTGTCACATTTTGCATGCATTAATTTCCAACTGTTCCTATCTGACGGTTTAAAAGATACTGTTCATCCCGGTGGTAAAAGAAAAATGTCAACAACAGCGGATATGACGTCATCATCACTGCGGTACTGTTTCCCAGTGAAGTGTTTTGTTTGACTGTTGAGGAACAGACGACAATCAAATCAGAAATATAGGAACGGCGATCAACCAGTTAAAAACCAATCTCGCACCAAAACGATTGGAATCAAAGAGCATTGTTCTAATGAAAGAAGAATCTTTTCCTCAGTTTTCCTGTGCGTTTGGCCTTGATGTCTTTTTGTCACCGCCTCAGTAAGATGCCATAGACCACTCCATTCATTATATAGCATTTTTGAAGATAGTCAATGAACCCAGTGCAATACCATTTGAATCCGAAAAAACTGAGGTAATCACCTTCCCCGTAGATGAAACGACCTTGGCCTTCTTTGTATCTAATGTGGTGGGCTGTTTCGATTTTCACCTACTCAAAGTGATGAAACCAATACTTATCCTGGATTAGGAGACGTTGAAGGAAACAATAGCAGATCTTCCCCGTGATGTAATCAGCCTGGTCGCTTTTGATCAGATGCTAAAAGACGTAGACACGCAATGAATAGGAAACTTTGTTATGCCAATATCATTTTGCAGTATATTCTAAACTCTCTTACAAGTGTTTTTTTTATGTTGGAGATGTTGGGACAGAATTTGATGGAGTGAAATCAGGAGAATAGGAGGAATGATCAACAGGTTCAAACTCATAGTCACACGCAGCATCGATTGAAACCAAGTACTTGTGTGCTGCTGAAACATTGCCCTGATGAAACACAACCTTTTTTCGTCGGTTTTACATTATCCTTTCGTAACTGCCCCAGAAAGTTGGTATTGAGGGTCTTGACCTTCTGAAGGATAAACACAATGACCTTTTTCATCCCCAAAAAACTGAAGTCATTACTTTCTCTACAGCTTAAATGACTTTGTCATTCTTTGGAGCAAATGAGGAGGTTTTTTTCACTGCCTGGATTGTCTCTTTGTCTCTGACTCAAAGTGATGAGCCAAACACTCATCCTGGTTTAGGAAAAGTTCAATGAAACCAGCTGGATCTGCCTCGGACAATGTCAGATTTTTCTTTGATGTGCGTTTTTGATCAGCTGTCTGAAGATGTGGCACCTACTGAGCAGACATTTTCATCATTCCAAGTTCACTGTGCACAATATTCCCAACTCTCTTACGGGTTATGCTAATAGCATTGGTCATTTGATTTATAGTCAATCGCCTGTCATCAATTATCATCTGGTGAGCACGATCGATGTTTTACTCGGTGGTGGCTGTTGCAGGACGTCCAGACTTTGAGTCATCTTCAAAACTCTCCTTTCTCCTTCTAAAATCAACTGCCCTCTTTGCACTGCTGATAAAGCAGACGCGCCATCGCCTAATATAACAAACGTGTCAGCATGAATGTCCTTGGGGTCTAAAGCCTTTTTCTGCTGGTACTTGTTAGCACCACGATGCCAAATTGGTGTCCATTTTCACGAGAAGTCGCTACTGATTACATCTGAAGACTTCTTTGAACAGTTATATATCAATTTACCTAGAAAGTGACGAACAATGCAGTATTTAATAAGAGTTGAAAATTAATTCTCGCAAGGTTTCACGGCTCTGGCATCACTCTTTGGTTAGCTTATGAAATTTTCAGCCAGCCCTCGTATAGCTGGACAAAAGAGCAAATGTATACATGACTGGATAGGAATTAAAATCCCCTGAGAATTATGCAAATGTATGCAGATCGATAGTGAAATCAAACGGTAAAGTTTTAGAGGAAAGAAAACTATGTTTAGTAGATATCCTACTCATCCCGATATAAAGACTTCGGACTAATCACCCATCATTTAAAATACCACCTCAAGCAATCTTAAATAAATAATCTAAACTCTCTCAAGGTATATGTTAATAAAATTGATCATTTGATTTATAGTCAATCGCCTGTCATCCATTATCATCTGGTGAGCACGATCAATGTTTTGCTCGGTGTTGGCAGTTGCAGGACATCCAGACATTGGGTCATCTTCAAGACTCGTCTTTTCCATCCTAAAATCAGTTGCTCTCTTTGGCACTGTTGATAAATCTGGCGCGCCATTTCTAATAAAACAAACGTGTCAGCGTGAATGTCCTTGGGGTTTAAACCCTTTTTCTGTAGGTACTTGATAACACCACCATGACAAATTGGTGTCCATTTTCAAGAGAAGTCGCTACTAGTTATTTTTTGAAGGCTTCTTTGAACAGTCTGGTGTCAGTTTACGTGGAAAGCAACAATGAAGTTATTAATTAGAAGAGCTGAATTAATACATGCAAGATTTCACAGCTCTAGTGTAAATCCTTCATAGTAAATCTTTTCAGCCCAACGTCATACCCGGAAAGAAACAAAAAAAAAACGTTAATTTGTGTTGAAATAAATGGCTGCAAGATTTCATACGTCTAGCGTTACTCCTTCGTAGTAAACCTATCAACTTTTCAGCTCACCTTCGTACCTGGAGAGAAAGAATGCAAGTATTAATAAAGAGAGTTGAAATTACCGCCTGCAAGATTTCAGAGCCCTAGCGTCAATCCTACATAAAGGAAAGAAAAAATATCGTTATTAATAAGAAGATTTGAAATTAATGGCTGCAAGATTTCATACTTCTAGCATCACTCTTTCATATTAAACCTATGAACATTTTAGCTCACCCTCGTAAAGTAAAGAAACAAAATCATTATTAATAAGAAGAGTTGAAATTAATGCCTGCAAGATTTCATACTTCTAGTGTTACTCTTTCATAGTAAACTTATGAACATTTCAGTCAACCTTCGTACCTGGAAAGAAAGAATGGAGTTATTAATAAGAAGCATTGAAAAGAATGCATGCTGCATTTAACAGTTCTAGCATCACTCATTCATAGTGAGCTTATGTATAATTCAATCCAACCCTAGTTGTTTCGTCATGTGTGAAAACGTAACTAATAATCTCTTTTTTTTTTTTTGAAAGAATTCAAAAGTGTCTACGCATCCTTGAGGGTGATGTATTACCCCACCCGCCACCACAGACGCATAGAAGACAATTTCTACAGACCAAACCTCGCAATCTTCCCCCTAATCTATCACTATTTTTAAGGAACATATTCTACTGGCGACAGAGCAAATATTAATCAAATAATTAAGAAAGCGATAACCTTAAGTTTTTTCGGATTACATCTCTATTTTCGTTGTCCTCTTATTACCGAGAAGTAAAAAACAAGAACAAATCTATTTCCATACCTGAGGATGTCTGTAGGAACAGACGAAAGCTTGTAAAATCTTAAAAAGACCTTATGCAACTGGAATTTATAAACAGGGATCATATCATTCATATACAGGTTCGGGGTTGGTGTATCTTATTGAAATTGTTTGCGAAGATGTATTCTCGCCATTTAAATCATTAACCTCTATATTTGTTTTTTGTATGAATGATTCATGAATTTATAAATTATAATTGCACCTTTTAATTGAAATTAAAATAACTGATCCAACGTGCAACTTTCGGATAATAAGTGTGATATTACTGTAATTATTGAACAATATAGTTCATGCCATATTCACGGAACATCTACCAGTAAAAAAGAATTCTCTTATTGCTATATTTGTACAAAAACGCAGAACCTTAAAATTTAAATTCAAACTCAGCGTTGCGACCGCACGTTTCAAAACAATAACACATTTATCATAGCATTTTTTCGGATTACATCTCTATTTTTGCTGTCCTCTTATTACCGAGAAGTAAAAAACAAGAACAAATCTATTTCCATACCTGATGATGTCTGTAGGAACAGACGAAAGCTTGTAAAAAATTAAAAAGACCTTATGCAACTGGAATTTATAAACGGGGATCATATACAGGCTCGGGGTTGGTGTATCTTATTCATATTGTTTGCGATGATGTATTCTCGCCATTTAAATCATTAACCTCTATATTTGTTTTTTGTATGAATGATTCATGAATTTATATATATATATATATATATATATATATATATATGATGGATTCTCCCGTCGAGTTCGACGTATGAGGTTCCGACGACCACAAACTAATTATCTGCATGTCTATGACGGGCATACCTATTGAGACCGGCTCAAGAATTGCACAAAAGACCACAAACATTACAGAAGAATGTATTGTATACAAGTGCAGCAGGAACACTGTTAGATGTCTTATTTTGCTTTCTCGTTTCATGTAGTCGACTGATGCTTACTTCTCAGTGCAGCTATATCAATGTTGTACTTCTTTAGCTCCAATGCGACCAGAGCTTTTTTTCTTTCTGGTGTTGACTTGTTGTCCAGGAGAGTTCGTACATTCCAAGTGCCAAGATAAAGTTGACGTTTCGTAGAGTGTTTCGCAGTAGCCGGATGTATTGAACTAATTTGTTGTAGTTGTCAGAAAACCAACACAATGATTTGTCTCAATTGGTGAAGGCTTGTGCCGGACCATCTACACTTTTTGGATATATATATATATATATATATATATATATATATATATATATATATATATATATATATATGGAGAAAAATGCGGATAAAAGATGCAACGTTATAGAGAGCAACTGTCTCTTTTCAACGATGCATTGTAAATGAAAAGAGCTTTACCAGGGAAACGACGTCGTTTGATTTCATTTCAAGGGAACGTTTGTATTTATAGTTCAATCAATCAATGAGTTTGAATGGAGCGTAGGTCTTTCCCTACATTCAGCGACTTTTCCAGACATTGTGTTCCCCTTCAGATCTCATTCGTCTCATTTCATTCAATATCGTCTGCTCATCAGCTGCACCCACTGAAACATCGTGGAGTTAATCAAATTAAAATGTAATGCCAAAATCAAATAACTATTTTTTCATAAGAAATACAAATTATTTCATGGTTTTATTTCGTACATATTTTATGATCGAATACACATAATTTTTTTTCTGATCAAACACATAATTTTTCATAGTGAATACACATTTTTCATGATTAAATAGACTTAATATTTTGTGATCAAATACACATATTCTTTCTTGATCAAGTGTACACTTTTTAGGATAAACATTATTATTATTATTATTACTTTATTTCCTTTGATTTCTGATGTGTACTCATTTCTTTCCGGGTCCCGCCCTGGGACCTAAGGTTAGAAATGGCATCATAACGTTTTCCACTGAAAAAAAAGAAAAAATTACATAAACAAAAGCCTTTGTAAGGTCTGGTCTGTACTCGTGAGAACAATTTTCTCTCTTTCTTTAAGGCATGGGTTTCCAGGGATCACTTCAATTAGTCTACTGGAATCTTTTCCAACCAATCCGAGGGCTCCAACTGCAACGGGGATTGTTGATGTTCCCATGTGACACATTATTTAGATTTATTATTATTATTATTATTATTATTATTATTGAATACGCATTTTTTCAAGATAAAATACACATTTATTTTTTATAAAGGAATATTCATTTTTCTTTTCTCAAGAGGGAATAAACATTTATATGATGGAATATGAGTTGTGACTAAATATAGATCTTATATGGACCGGAATCCGACAGAATGATAAAATAAAACACAAATAGGAAACTTACATTGTTTACATTATTCGGACTGTTATCCTCATCTTCACTGCCATATTCACAACGTTTCGGCCGTCGCACGCTCAAGCCTTCTTCAGGTGATTGTAATTTCGAATTGAACCCTTTATTTCGTCCACCGATGTATATTGCTCTACTTCCACGTGCCGTGCCTCTCCCGGATGTCTCGCTTATTTCCGGAACAATCTACCTCGGTGGACGAAATAAAGGGTTCAGTTCGAAATTCAAATCACCTGAAGAAGGTCTGAGCGTACATCGGCCGAAACGTTGCGAATATGCCAAAGAAGATGAGGATAACAGTCCAAATAATGTAAAAAATGTAAGTAATCATAATACCTCATCTCAGACATATAGACGGGCAAATAGGAAATGTTAATAAATCTAACATGTTTCGCTTTTATTAAAGCTTCACCAAAGAATGAGATATGGAGAAAAAGAAGAAAGAAAATGTGGTATTTTTACTTTTGTGTTGTTTGATTTTAATTGTTAATCATGTTTCATGTGCATTCGACTTGTTAAACAAACGTTAGTGTAATTTGTAGCTTTTTGAATTCAGTAGAAGTTCGCTATAGTCGCATTATCTCTCATTGGATTTGAAAGGCCACAAATTATGATTATCGTTTGTTTAATAAGCCGAATACACATGAAACAGGATTAACTTAACGAAAATCGAACAACACAAAAGCGAAAACAACCAGAATGTCATGCTTTTTCTCTATATCTCATTCTCGGGCAAAGCTTTAATAAAAGTAAAACATGTTAGATTGATGAACGTGTCCTATTTGTTCGTTATCTTATGGTAGAATATACGTTTCCTCTTAATTGGATAGACGTGATACCCGATGAAATATACCTTTTTCCATTCTTGAATGTATAATCTTTTTACGATGGAATTTTTTCATGGTTGCAAACACGTATTTCATGAAAGAATGCACATTTATTATAATACAATACATGCGTCTCACGATGCAGTATTTTTTGTGATGGAATACACACATCTTTCATAATGGAATGCAAACATTTTTATGATAGAATAAACACATTTTATGATGGAATACACACATTTTTATAATGTGATAAACACATTTTTATGATGGAATACACATATTTTTATAATGGAATGCACATATTTTTATGATAGAATATGCACATTTTATGATGGAATACACACATTTTTGTGATGGAATACACACATTTTTATAATGGGATAAACACATTTTTAGGATGGAATGCACGTGTTTTATGATGGAATATGCACATTTTTATCAAGTAATACATACATTTTTATGATGACATACCCATATTTTTATGAAATACACACATCATTTGTGATGGATTATACACATTTTTATGATGGAATACACATTTTTTATGATGGAATATGCACATTTTTATCAAGGAATACATACATTTTTATGATGGAATACACACATTTTTATAATGGAATACACATATTTTTATGATAGAATATACACATTTTATGATGGAATACACACATTTTTAGGATGGAATATACATGTTTTATGATTGAATATGCACATTTTATCAGGTAATACATTTTTATGATGGCATACACATATTTTTATGAAATACACACGTCTTTTGTGATGGAATATAAATATTTTTATGATGCAATACACATTTTTTATGATGGAATATGCTGATTTTTATCAAGGAATACACACATTTTTATGATGGAATATACACATTTTTTTATAGTGGAATGTACACTTTTTACGATGGTATACAGACGTTTTTTTTTATGATGGAATACAGATTTTATATAAAAGAATCCGGTCAGTTCAAAGAATACCAGGGAAAAACTCTTTTTTTTTTTTAATAAGAAATCAATAAGAAAAGAACATATTTACAAAATATTGGTACTTTTGCAAAAATCTAATAATATTCAAAAAAGTGTACGTCAAACGAACATCTCTTTGTCTGGTCGAGTGCTTTATCTTGACGCTTTAATTTCCTGTCAAAAGCCAGGACAAAAGCGATGTCTTCTCTTAAAAGAAACACAATGTGTATCATTTTATTTTGCTCAATTTTCTTCCAATAATTATTTGGACTGTTTCAAAGTGATTCCTCGTTTGGCCTTGCATACACACACTTTCTTATTCCCAATTTCTTTGTAAACACGTCAAATACGCCGGTAGATGGAACGGTTAGAGGTGTGGCTGCCAACCGATTTGGGGCCATACCACACTTCCTTATTTCTAAAATTCTGATGAGCCTGTAATATTTAATTCTTACATAATCAAAATTTTACTGCAATTCACGTGAAGAAAAAAAAAACAAGAAGGCTCACACGCGCTGATTGGCCGACAAAACATAGGCTCTTCCGGCAAGACACACCAGGCTCTCCTCAAAGACACATGGTACAGGGGATAAATACGCTAGTTAGATCCAGTAACAGGACCCAAACAGTTTGAGTTCAATATCTGTTTAAGGCGGTGGAGAACTTTGAGAGGTGAATAACAGGAGATAACTGATAACTGACATCCAATTCAATTTTTCGGCATTAATAACCCATTGAGGTTGATATGCCGTAAAACAAAATAAACCAATCTAAACCAAAGAATACATATTCTATTCATACGAATCTATCCTAAAAATGTTGTCGGCATTAAATAACCCATTGAGGTTGATATGCCGTAAAACAAAATAAACCAATCTAAACCAAAGAATACATATCCTATTCATGCGAATGTATCCTAAAAAATGTCGGCATTAAATAACCCACTGAGGTTGATATGCCGTAAAACAAAACAAACCAAACCAATCTAAACCAAATACATATTCTATTCATACGAATCTATCCTAAAAATGTCGGCGTTAAATAACCCATTGAGGTTGATATGCCGTGAAACAAAATAAACCAAACCAATCTAAACCAAAGAATACATATTGTATTTATCCGAATCTATCCTAAAAATTTTGTCGGTATTAAATAACCCATTGAGGTTGATAGGCCGTAAAATAAAATAAACCAAATCAATCTAAACCAAAGAATACATATTCTATTCATAAGAATCTATCCTAAAAATGTTGTCGGCATTAAAAAATTGAGGTTGATAATCCGCATTATCAATCTAAACCAAAAGAATACATATTGTATTTATCCGAATCTATCCTAAAAATATTGTAAATCCCATTGTAAAAAACAAACAAAAAATCAATCTAAACCAAAGAATACATATTCTATTCATCCGAATCTACCCTAAAAATATTGTCGGCATTAAATAACCCATTGAGGTTGATATGCCGTAAAACAAAATAAACCAAAACATACCAAACAGTTTAAAATTGCTTAACGAATGTAGATTCGAATTGAAAGGAAATTTGTCAAAGAAGAAATTGTTGTTCTTCTAAAAAAAGATTCGCCGTAAACAATTCTTGAAAGATTGTTTGGTGAGTGAAATACTTAAACATAAATTGAAGATCAAATGTTGTCATTCGGGTTTAAAGAGAAATTTTTAAACTTTACACTTGATTTGATATAAATTATCGAGAATTACTTGCCGAGCAATCGGTTGAATAAAATGTGCTGAGAGTGAGTTTTGAGGTCTGTGAACTCTCAACTAATATTTGCGAGATAAGGTATTACTGATGAAACATTCCACGGCTGGAAATAAATATCAACGAGTGAGAAATGCATTCGGCAGCGGCGTGCGTTGTAGTTAAATTCTCGTTGTTTCACTAATGAGATCTGCTCGCGTTGCTGTATTTATTTTGTTTTATGTCACGTGACCGGCTCCAAAACTTGTTCAAAAAATTTCGGCGGCAAACGAGATTGCGTTGAGGCGTTGTATACATTTTTACATTTTACAACCAATCAGCAATCAGACTTAAATAAACTCTCCGTGATCCACTCTTTGCACGAAATTTTCCGTTGAAAAAAAAACTATTACATAAAAAAAAGCATTCAAATCTTTTTCGACCAATAGTATTCGCTGAATCGAAAATAATAATATAATACAATCAAATGGTCGCCGAATGCTAAAATATGTTTGTTATTGATATCATTATTATTGATATGTTATTATCGATATGTTTATATAATAAATACCATACATTTTGTGCGAATGCTTTGGGTTTTACGACTGTATAACTATTTTTGCACCCCCCCCTGTATGCGTACATATGACTGTGTTTGTACTTAAGTGTAGCTTGAGTTTTGTATGTGTATTCATTAGTTACATTTCCTACTTCAAGATTGACAGTGAATGAAAATACTTGCAGACCAGGAAAAGATTTATGGCCGTCCATTTATAGAACTTACCGATGATCAATTGGCTAGATTTCCTTTTTATGTGGGAATTTATTTCCTGTAGCGCTTACCAATTCTTACATTGCATCGATGTAAACCAAAGGCGAAATCTCGTCAGCGCGAGACTAATTTTTATTCTCATCTCTGCGATAAGTTGCAAACTAAACAATTTTTTTTGTCCTTTGTTTTGTGATAAATAAAGCCATTTCATTATTCTGACCGCCTGAATGCTGGACTGTGAATATTCCGATAATAAACAGTTATACATTTAATCGTTATTTTCTCCCAGTAAGAACGTTTACACTGTTAACAATTCCTTTACATTTTGCAACTTCAGTAGATTTCTGCGGTGAAATAATCTTCATAACCAAATCTATCCTCAAAAATTCAATACGAACATTTATCGTCACCGATCACCCATGCTTATCTCCCCTATTTGAGATATCGAAAGATTTTTTTCCTCACATCAACAATAGATATGACTCGACGCCAATAAGCGATATTAATTGGACTTAGCAACGTGGCAACGGCATATAATAATTAGGTTTGGTTTGATTTCGTTTGGTTTGGTTTATTTTACGGCATATCAACCTCAATGGCTTATTTAATACCAACAACATTTTTAGGATAGATTCGTATGAATAGAATATGTATTCTTTGGTTTAGATTGCTTTGGTTTGTTTTACAGCATATCAACCTCAATGGGTTATTTAATACCAACAACATTTTTAGGATAGATTCGGATGAATAGAATATGTATTCTTTGGTTTAGATTGGTTTGGTTTGTTTTACGGCATATCAACCTCCATGGGTTATTTAATGCCGACAATATTTTTAGGGTAGATTCGGATGAATAGAATATGTATTCTTTGGTTTAGATTGGTTTGGTTTGTTTTACGGCATATCAATCTCAATGGGTTATTTAATACCGACAACATTTTTTGGATAGATTCGTATGAATAGAATATGTATTCTTTGGTTTAGATTGGTTTGGTTTGTTTTTTTTACATATCAACCTCCATGGGATATTTAATGCCGACAATATTTTTAGGTGAATAGAATATGTATTCTTTGGTTTGCTTTGATTTGAATATCAATAATGTTATTCTTTGGATTTCGTATTAGAATATGTATTCTTTGGTTTATTTTTGTTTTTTTACGGCATATCAACCTCAATGGGTTATTTAATGCCGACAACATTTTTAGGATAGATTCGTATGAATAGAATATGTATTCTTTGGTTTAGATTGGTTTGGTTTATTTTGTTTTACGTCATATCAACCTCAATGGCTTATTTAATGCCGACAACATTTTTAGGATAGATTCGTATGAATAGAATATGTATTCTTTGGTTTAGATTGCTTTGGTTTGTTTTACGGCATATCAACCTCCATGGGTTATTTAATGCTGACAATAGTTTTAAGGTAGATTCGGATGAATAGAATATGTATTCTTTGGTTTAGATTGCTTTGGTTTGTGTTACGGCATATCAATCTCAATGGGTTTAATGCCGACAACATTTTCTGGTAACGTTTTTTCCTTCAAAAAATCTATTTCTGATAATATTTTTACTTCGCTGGTAATATTTTTTTTTAAATTGTATAGCTGGTAATATTTAATTTTTTACAAAAAAGTATTACTGGTATTTTTGTTTCTCAAAAATGTATTACTGGTAATATTATTTTACAATGTATTTCTGGTATTAAAACCTATTTTTACACTTTCATAGTCGAACCTAACCTAGTAGACAAAATCACAGCTCACCTAATCCCAGAAGACAAGATCCCAGCGGACAAAATCCCTGTGGGTAAAACCACAGTGTATCAAATTCCAGTGTACAAAATCTTTGTGGGGTCATTCAGTGAGGTTGTTTTTTTTTTTTGTTCCTCTCCCCATCTTTTCTTCTTTAGCCTAAAATAGTACCTCTTAGGATGCCAGTGGAAAGATTGTAGGCGTTTATACCATGTCCATACCATTTCAAATTCTCTTTCTTGATGGTGGTTATATTTTACAAGAGACCTGTTTCTTTGTCTATCAGCATATATTCTATAACTAAGACCACCATTGGCCTCCTATATGGCAGTGAATGTTAGACAATCTCATCACACAGGAAGAAGAGACTTGAAGCAACAGAAATGTTGTTCTAAAGAACGGTGCTGAGAATGCCATAGACCGAACATGTGAGTAATGGCAAGGATTTGCAGAAAATGGAAGCAAATAGGACACTTATATTTAACATCGGAAAGAGACAGTTGAAATCTCTAGGGTACATAATGAGGAAAGAGGGCTTAGAAAATTTGTCACTCACAGGACAGATTGAAGACAAGAGGGCCTGAGGAAAGCAACATATAATCCACATAACGTGCTTAAGTAAATGAATGGATATGCACCTCGAGATGCTGTGATGGTTAGCAAGCTTGTCACGTTAGAACAATCCTCACTGAGTGCTCCTTATTTTCGGCCTTGTGCCACATTGAAGCTACGCTTGGAAAATGACTATAAAACCTAATTACTTAATTATATCACTTTCTATTTAGGTGGTGCCATGGTTAGCAAGTTTGTCTCGCGAGAACAATTACGACTGAGTAGTGAGTTCGATCCTCACTGGGTGCCCCATACGTTCGGACTTGTGCCACATCTAAGATGGCTTAGAAAATCATTGGGGCAATTCGATGTGGTTAGCAAATTTGTCTCGCTAAATCAATTACCACTGAATAGTGAGTTCGATCCTCACTGGGTGCCCCCATACATTCGGCCTTGTGCCACATCCGTTGCTACACTTGGAAAATAAGTGCACCTCGATGTGGTGTAATGGTTAGCAAGCTTGTCTCAGCTTGCGACTGAGTAGTGAGTTCGATCCTCACTGGGTGGCCTAGACCTTTGGAATTGTACCACATCTGAGCTACGCTTGAAAAATCACTATGTAAATGAATGGACGACAGAGATTAGGAACGGTAGCGAAAAGATTGTCTTTAGTAAGAGCTTCAAAGGACGAGAAACACCGGAGAGCCTGAAGAACGAGGTACATAGAAGAAGCAGAAAAGAAAGAGGCGAATTCATTTATTTATTTATCGGTAACGCAACCTGATTAGCACGACTTAATCATGGAGATGCTTCGTTGTTATAGCAACAAAATTTATTGCACAAGCGAACAAACTTCGCATTGCAATAACAATTGACTATCTAATTAATATTTAATGAAAAGAGGTCGCTAATATACAATATTTTTTTTTATTTCATGATAATTTTCTGTGGATATTTGTGAATTAAAATCAGATTTTTTTTTTGGCAAATTAGAGTTAACTTTAAATAAATAAATTCATATAACTTCTGCATAAATTATTTTGAAAGAACGTAAATTATTACTCTCATTTTGCTGGTAATGGTAGGTAATAAATGCATACATGCACACACACACACACACATATATATATATATATATATATATATATATATATATATATATATATACACACGCATATCAAAAGAATCCCGGATCGACAATACATACATACATACATACGCATGCATATATATATATATATATATATATATATATATATATATATATATATATATATATATATGTATGTATACAGATACACACACACAGTATATATATATATATATATATATATATATATATATATATATATGTGCATGCATGTATGTATGTATTGTCGATCCGTGATTCTTTTAATATTTCATTGCTGTCTTTAATTTAATCAACTTTTTAATTAACAAAATCAAATTTAATTCTGAAGTGTTTGGTGTGATACAGATCATTACCTGGAGGCACCTGAAATATAAAAACCCAGTGTGTGTTCATTTGAACTATTCTCTCTCTCTCTCTCTCTCTCTCTCTCTCTCTCTCTCTCTTTCTCTCTCTCTCTCTCCTCTCTCTCTTTTCTCTCTCTCTCTCCATGAAAATACGTCGATACGTCTATGAATTATCATTATTTAAAATGCATATATATCTATCTATATATATATATATATATATATATATGTGTGTGTGTGTGTGTGGTTTTAACAAAGTCCTTGTATTCGCTTTTTCATTCTACATACGAAATACAAGTAAAACAGATTTATTTAAGGTGGAATGTATTTAGATTTACAAAACGTCTGCCACAAGGCAATTTGAATAGCTCACAAACAATTGAAATCATTTACGTTACTTCAGAATGGAGAAGCTTTACCAGGATAGGCTAATCTTTCTTTCTTTACCGCTCTTTCTTCTTTCCTTTTTTCTTTTTTTATTTTCTTTCTCTATTTCTTTTACTAACTTCTTCTTCTTCTTCTTTCATCCCGTTCTTTCTTCTTTTCTTGTTCTTTTGTTGTTGTTGTTGTTGTTGTAGTTCTTCTTCTTCTTCCTCTTCTTATTCTTCTTCTTTCTTTCTTTCTTTCCAATTTTCATTCTTTCTTTTCCTTTATTTCTTCTTTTTCTCTTAATTCCTTTACTTCTTTCTTCGCCGTTCATTACACTCTTTCTTTTTATGCTTTCTTTCTTTCTTTCTTTCTTTCTTTCTTTCTGCTTCTCCTTTTTCATCTTTCTTTCATTCTTAGATTCATTCCATTTTCTTCTTTCTTTTCCTTTCTTCATTGTTTTCTTCTTTCTTTCTTTTTCTATTTAATTATTCTTTCTCTTCGCTTTCTTTCTTTCTTTCTTTCTTTCTTTTTACTTATTCTACGTCTCTTTCTTTCTTTCTTTCTTTCTTTCTTTTTTTTTTTTTTATCTTTTTATTCTTTCTTTCTTTCTTTCTTTCTTTTAGATTTATTCTACCTTTACTTTTCCATTTCTTTCTTTCTTTTCTTTCTTTTTATGACTTTCTTCGCTTTCCTTTCTTTCTTTCTTTCTTTCTTTTTATGACTTTTTTGTACATTCTTTCTTTCGCTTTCTTTCTTTCTTTCTTTCTTTCTTTTTCTTTTATGACTTATTTTTTACTTATTTTTCTTTTTCTTTTTTCTTTCTTTCTTTCTTTCTTTTTGCGACTTATTCTACCTTTCTCCTTCGCTTTCACTTTCTTTCTTTTTTTATGACCTTGTTTTCTTCTTTCTTTCTTTTTTTCTTTCTTTTATGACTTATTCTACCTTTAATTATTCTACGTCTCTTCGCTTTCTTTCTTTCTTTCTTTCTTTCTTTCTTTTATGACTTATTCTACCTTTACTTTCTTTCTTTCTTTCGACTTTTCTACTTTCTTTTTTTTTCTTTCTTTCTTTCTTTCTTTCTTATGCATTTTCCAGATGCTCTTCTTTTCATGGGGAGGAAATATCTGAAGAAACAACATAAGCGTATCTTGTCACATACAGCACTATCAGCAGATTTGAAACGCATTCCCTGCCTTAATAACTGTGCTCACATTCACTGTTTAGTCTCCATAAACGTTCACCAAGCTTCAGTGAACATCAATGGAGGAATTTTTCTAGCATAGAGATATTCACTGGCACATCTCAGCTTCGTGCTCTCTCTTATGTCAAAAGACGTTGTGCCAGACTTCCAATTATCTGCACACGATTAAAAAAGGCGAAATATATAGGTTACTGGCAGGATTTTTCATGATCTACTGCTATACAACTAATATCTGCGTCTAACGCCCCTGCCCAACATAAAAGCGGAGTCATTACCTTCCGATCAACTTCCTCATCCATCGTAACTGACATGTATATTCATGGCTATGTCATATATATATATATATATTTATATATATGCATGTTTCATTAAAAACGACAGACAAGGTACTACGGTTGAGCTTTTTATTTAATTTTTTTTTGTGTTCTGACAAGAGCTTTGATTGCTGCCTAAATATACAAATATATATATATATATATATATATATATATATATATATATATATAAGACATTTTTATGTTTATACATTCTTTTTATCGATACAAATATTTTTAAGTAAATGCTCTGTTTATAATAAACAGTATTAAACAACATTTATCGGCCTGAATTATAAACAGAAATATTTGTATCTATAAAAAGAATGTATAAACATAAAAATGTCTTAAAATAATTGTCGGACTTTGTCTATTTCATAATATATATATATATATTCATATATATATATATATATTTCCATTCCTTCTTTCTTCCCTTCTCTTTGCATATATATATATATATATATATATATATAGTGTCAATAAAATCATTATACAGTTTCTTGCAATAACAATTAAGACAAAGCACTTGATCAACAGTCCAGAAATTTATTATTAAAATGGTTCTGGTTAATAACAATAAAATGCTATGACAAACAATAGTAAATTATCGGTGTTGTTCGAACCGCAGCCACTTGCTTCAATGCTTTGCTTTTTTATTATAAGTAACTATATAGTGACTTTATTGCCAGCCGGCATATAAAGTATCGCACAGTCAGTACTAGTGGCAATAAAACAGTACTTGATATAATAAGAGCTATAATTTATACTAATAGTAAATATACATTCTGTTCTTCACAAGTAGCAATATATATATATACATATATATGTGTGTGTGTATGTGTGTGTGTGTGAGAGAGAGAGAGAAAGACATTTGAAAGAGTTTGAGCGAGAAAGGAGGAAGAGAATGTAGATGTTAGAACAAAAAAGGAAATAGAATATATTTATGTAGAGACGTTTAAAATGAAATAATGTATTGAGGCTTTCAATGGTAATTTGAGCAAAAAATGAAAAAAAAAAAAAAAAACTTTCCCCGTAATCAAAAGAAAACGGAAGAAAAATTGCGGTGTTTTCTTTGAAAGCAAAGAATCCTTGAAAACAATAAAGCCATTAACAATACATTTATTCTTGGAGTCATTTCGGGTTTTAACAATATCAAATTATAATCATTTGAGAAAAAAATGTTTTGAAAATGAATTTCTGAAAAAACAACCACTCATATAATAACAGTGTGTTTATCTGAATCTATTTATTTATGTACAAGGCAATTTTGTGTATGACGCCATGTCCTATTTTTTTTTGATAAAAATAAAATGAACGCACAGTGTGTCGCCAAAATACCACCCAACCTTTACAAAAAATAACTCACTCCCCCAATTCCATATCAGTTCTTCTACCTGTTAAGCGAAGCACCTCCAGTCTTCGAGTTCTCCTGTTAATAGAAGTAACGAGGTTGTATCCATCGACAGCTTCCTAGGCCTGTCGCGTATCTGGTTGTGGCTGGTATTTTCCCAGGTGGCCACCCATCTGAGGAATCACCAAGTTCAATGTTGCTTATGTCGCTGATCGAACGAGAGCCGGTGTTTTATTGTGATATGTCCGTAAGATATCACGACCATAATGGCTGAACTGAATTGAAATGAACACCAAACATATTGACCCTTTTTTATGTGAAAGCATTGTAAATCTTAAATCAAGGTTCTAAAATCTCAAGTTTCTTTGCTGCATCTAGAGATTTTGTTCGGGCTTGCATTGTGTTAATTATTTTAAAATATCTCGTTAGGGTAATCTTAAATGCGTTTTCGACGTTTAGCCTTCTCCTCCTTTCTCTCTCTCTCACTCTCTCTTTCTCACACATACTCACACACACACACACATACACATATATATATATATATTGTAGAAGTCAAGTGACTTACCTGCCAACATGGCTGCCTCCTTCTGTTTCCATGTAAAAAGCAAGCCAGTTGATTTTACCTCATTTTATAGGAGAGTGCTTAATACACCAGTTAGGTTGGTCCATTTTGCTAGAATGGACCTACCCAATACATTTGCATGAGTGGTCTTTATTCACCCATATATTTCTCCATGAAATTACTTAAGTCAATTTTTAGCTTTGGCTACACTTGCCTACTTGTATCAGACCACTGGCAAGCTAACCAATATTCTACTTATATATATATATATATATATATATATATATATATATATGGAGATTTCTCAGAGTTAACCTGTAGAACAGACAATATTTATAAATATAAATGACAATAGGAAAACTGTAGTTATTGCTGACGCGTTTCAATAACTACAGCAATAACTACAGTTTTCCTATTGTCATTTATATATATATATATATATATATATATGTGTGTGTGTGTGTGTGTGTGTGTGTGTGCTACCTGAGGAACAGAATGTATTTTTACTGTTAATATAAATTATAGCTCTTATTATATATCAAGTACTGTTTTATTGTTTACCCATCTGTAGTACGTCCTTTACAAGCCTGGCGGGAAATTCAGAAGCTAGGAAACTGTTTTTGTCTTACTTTATATTTACAGTGATGTGCAGCTGTAGAAGACCCTAGAGTCACTCGAGGTAGAGGATTACACAATAAGAGGCGCAGTTTATGGGGCTGTTTGGGAAGATAACGGTTAAACCTTAATTTGAACTTGTTAAGATTGTAGTGATCGAGGAAGCATCCTCTTGGGAGTAGGTTCCACAAATCAGCGGTTCGTGGAAGAAGCTGTTTGAGTGGAACTTATATCTTATTAATGGAATATGAAAGAAAGAAAGTTCACTACAATTTGTGTGGTACGACTGGCTTTAGAAATAATGGTTAGATCTGGTGGAAGAATGTAGTGCGTCTGAAGACTTTCCATAGAAATAGCGACCGAAAAAGCGAAGGGCTTGCGACGTCTCCTCTGTGGGAATGCGATTGTAGGCGGAAAATGAATCATTACTCTCAAGGATGCGGAGCCGCTTTTTGACTTTTGAGGCTGGAAAGGGAAGACTGTGCTGCTCCTGTCCATATAGGGCAACAGTGCTCCATTTTTCAACCTGATCTAAGTCTTGAACGGTAAAGGATAGCAGGTAAATGCTGGAACAGTACAGCGAACCGACCATTTTCCCAGCATTTTTAGCAATGGATCATAAATATGGCATGTGTTTATTTTAAGCCTCAATAGGCGCTCAAGTTAGAGACCTCCCTGAGAAAATACCCGTTCCTCGCGATAGGTGAAAATTCTGGGTCTGATGATGGAATATCAGCAGTTTCGTTTTCGTGCATATAAAAGGGTAGGTTGAACGAATCAAGCTACCAGACATTCAGGGGTTCAATCCCAGGGTCGGGTGGAGCGAAAATCATATACTAAGGTTCAGTAGAAGAGACAACGTCTTTACATGAATAAATTAAATAGCGTAAATTACACCGTACAAATCAACCTGGGCTACAAGTCGACCTGAAAATCTTTAGCTGAAAATTCTAGATTAGGCCTATATCTACCGTATAGGTCGACCTCCATACACACCATAGGCCATTAGTTCCCCAAAACTTACTTCTACCGGCAAATGAAGTTAGATAGCTTGTTCCAAAACTACATAAGGTCACACCACTGTATATTGAGGCACTGACCGTAATATACACCCTTGTGCAAATTAATTGAAACAACCACTTTAGTTTCTTTTCTTTCATCATACGGTCAGTTTTAAACCCACTGGAGTGACAGGGTGTAACCGATTTCAATTTTTTCCTCAGATTAGTTCATTCGCAGTGGTGTGCAGTAATATGAATCTATTTCCGGGTTGTATGATGAAATTTGTTAAGCCTTGAAAAATATTGCGTCATCCGTGATTGCATCAGATTTTTTATCACGCCCAGACATTATTGTCTCGACTGTTAATTAGTTGTCCTATGGCCATTGTCTGCGATCGACCTTGCTCCAAGGAAGCGTACGAAAATTGTAACGTTGCACAGATACACCGGCAAGCCTTACCAGTGAGCAAATCAAAGTGTTATAGACTGGCCCGGAAACTCTCCTGATTTAAATCCAATCGAGAATCTGTGGTCAATCTGCAAGAAACGACTTCGTGGAATGGACATACGAAGTACTAACGTGTGCACTGGGCAATGTTTCATTGGATAAATACGAAAAAAAAAAAAGAAAATAATTATTCTTTTTGTTTCAATTAATTTGAACAAGTGTGTATAGCTATTTACAACATGCACCCATTGGTACCGAATATTGTATTCAAAAAGGAATAGTACGTGTAATTAGAACAATCTAGTCCCGTGGACTAATTAAAGGTTTCGCTTCGAAACTCCAACGTATATCACCTGAAGAAGATCGGAGTGTACAACGGCCGAAACGTCGTGAATATAGCAATAAAGATGTAGACAGCAGTCCGAAAGATGTAAATAGTGTAAAAAGATTAGATTTCGGCATTAAATAACCCATAGTGGTTGATATACCACTAAACAAATCAGCTAAATATATTTTCATAGAGACGGACAAATATGCAGATACAAAATGAGGGAACAGCTATGGGTTAATTACTGAGACTTCACTAAAACGTTTATTAAAAATACAACCAGTTAAATAACTAGTAAACCTTCCGTAGAGTTTGATATGCCGCTAAAAAAAAAAAAAACGACCGACATTCTTGGTGATGAAAATCCAAGTTGAAGAATACTCAGTCGAAGTCCAAGGGAGCCTTCAACGTTTGAGTGTAAAGATAATTGGTTGCAATAAAAATGGATTTATTACGAGAGAAAGAAAAAAAGAAACTGAAAACTGAATCCAGTTCCATAAATATCAAAAATGGCGAAAGATGATGAACGCAGGCGAATTCTAATCTTTCAAACTCAATAACTTTGTGGTTGACACCAGATAGACTGGGAGAAAGAAATGATGTCCATTCAGTAAATCTTAAATTATAATCTGATTGCATGTTTCGCTCCTGCGTTTACAAAGAAAGTATATATAAATAAAAGAAAATAGATAAATTCATAAAAGCTTGCGATTTGAATAGTATATAATACGTAAATTTACCCATACTAAAATAATCTAAATATTACTTGCACGAAAAAAAAATCAACATCATTTACTCATTTTCATTTACTACACATTAGATTATGTCACTTAGCATCCTCCATAATTTGCTAAGACTTTTCAGCTAACCTGATGAATATTTATGAGCGTCTATTAAATTTAAAAAACATTAGAGAAACTAACATTTTTACTTTTGTTTATAAATTCTTGTTGCAAATTCTTACGTTTGCCTTGATAAAGTCCATAAAATGAAATGCGACAGCTTTTTTTTCATCTGAAAATATAAAAAAAATATATATATATATATATATATATATATATATATGTAATATATTCTGTATAAAACCATCTCAAGAAAAGCCCCTTGTCTGTCGTGATTTAATGTTTATATTATTTTTGCATACATATATATATATATATATATATATATATATATATATATATGTGTGTGTGTGTGTGTGTGTGTGTATATATATATATATATACAACGGACAAGTGTGTGTTTGTTTTTGTGTTTGTGTGATGTGATTATATAAAAACTGTTCGAATGTTCTTTTTATCGGATTTTCGGCTAATCTCTGAAAATGGCTAAATGCAAATACACCTTTCTGACCAAAATTAGATTATTTAAATATTCAATTTATTCGCAACCTTCTTTTGACAACACTAATATAATAGCATCATTAAATGCAAAAAAAAGGGTAAAAAATCATTATGGAATTAGGAACATGGAAAATATATTCACCGTTTTTGTTTTTTCATATTTATTGATTGTATAGCAGGCTAAAAGAACATTCGGACAGTTTTTTAGAAAAGAAAAAAATATTAGATCGCATGAGAAACTGTATAAAAAAGACTCAATAAAAGCCCCTTGTCTGCATTTCAACGAACTTGTTATATATATATATATATATATAGAACGTGTGTGTGTCCTTTATAAATTTAATTTGACTTGTATTAAAAGAGATGGTTGTGTTGTTTCATTTTTAAAGGCTTCCTTTTGACACCTACCAAAAAACACAAAAACAAAAACAAAAAAACACAAAAAAAAAAAAAAACAGAAAAAATGAATTCCCAGCTTAACTAAAAATCCTGAATTAAATTAGATTCAAGGTTTTCAAATATGTTATGCATTGTTTTCCACTGTCTCTCTTGTCCTCAATCTATCCTGTGAGCATCATATTTTCCAAGCTCTCCTTCGTTATTATATAACCGAGAAATTTCAACTGGTTCTCCTTGATGTTAAGTATAATTTCCCTTTGTGTTTCCGTTTTCGCTAAAACCTCATCCTTGTTCCGTCGATGTTATCCTTATCATCCTTCTGTGGAACTGCATTTCTGTTGCTTCAAGTCTTTTATTTCTCCTTGAGGATATTATCCTGTCCTAAACAAGAAACAAGAGATAAACCTCTATTCCTGTTCAAAAGAACAGGAAGAATCTGAACCGGGCGATAGCCGAAGTTATCATCTCCTGTTGAGTTAGAATATAAATAGAAAATAAAATTTCACGAAAGTAGACGTTAGGATTATAGAGGAAGTGGACTTTAGTGGGAACCGGAAACCCAGTCCTAAACAGGAAACCAGGAATAAAACTCTGCTCACGTTAAAAAACAGGGGAGGAGTGTGAACCAGACAATTGGCAAATTTATATTCTTTTCACACAGCAAAATCATGCAGACATATTGTAGCGAACCACCTTTATTCAATTTCGTGTTCCATCGATGAGATGTGTGTTCTATGCAAACAGCTTCTTCCTACGAACCGCTGTTCTGTAGAAGCGACCACCAAGAACATGCTTCTCCGATCACTACAATCTTAACCTGTTCAAGTCTAGAGTTAATCAGTATCTTCCCTACATATCGACATAGACTTTGCTACTTACCTCTTTATAACATTTTATCTAGAGTAGATTTCACGGCTAGAACACGCCCTGCTACGCACATTTTATCGGACTATCCACATCCCACTGGTGGGAAGTAAGTGACATTCGAGCAGCTTCTTCCAGCGAACCTCTGCTCCGTGTTAGCGACCACCATGAGCGTTCTTCTCCGATCACTACAATCTTAAACAGTTCAAGTCTAGATTTAATCTGTATCTTTCCAAATATCCCCATAAAATTTGCTCCTTACCACTTACGCTGTAACGGTTTCTTCTCTCTTGTGGCATTCTATTCCGGCTTCCTCCTTCCCAGCCAATATTGTTGTTCACAAATTTAAATGCAATGTCCACCGTTATCTACTGTCTTCTTGGTCACTCATCTATTGTTCTCGCTCCTTAATAATATTTCTGTTTGTTTGTTTTTTTTAATTCTTTCATACCCACTAATCCTTTTGTGCCATAGTGGCTTTACTGCTTGGCTTGAATTACATCCGATTAAAAAGATTCGTATTTTTAAAACCCTCTAATATTTTCCCTATTTTCAGGCAGCTACGGTTCCAGTGGAATGGACATGTTTAAACGGTTGGCCAAATCTTACAATGTCTGCATCGCTACCAGCGACAACATCAACAGTAACGCACATGAAGAAGCTTTTGATAGACTCGTTGAAAGCATCATGGAAACTAGTCGTGCCAAAGTTGTCGTCTGCTTTTGCGAAGGAATGACAGTCAAGAAATTTTTTCAGGCCACCCAGCGGCAAAACGTTGTCGGAAAATTTTTACTTATCGGAAGGTAAGTAAAACAATAATATTGTTTTTTTTTTAATCTTACAACTCTCTTAGAAAAAAAATTCCTTGTCAATAATAAAACGTTCTAGTATTGACAAGCTCCAGTCTCCAGAACAAGTTCCCATATTTTTTTGGTCACTCTCAATGGCTATATATATGGGGTATAATTGAGTTTCTTTTATGTAAATATATATAGGGTGACCCAAAAACATGGGAACTTTTTAACAATCCAATAAAACCAAGAGTGATGGAAGAAAAATATTTTATTCATAGTAATTGAAACCTTAAAACCTGCCATTTAAGAAACAATGATGGAATTTTCATTTCATAAAAATTACGTCCTGTTGATGGCGTCCTCCTGTACGAATACATTCCTGAAAACTGCTGTTGAGATTCCTCATTGCCTGCTGCAATATCTCAGCTGGGATACTGTGAATTTCATCTTGAATTCTAAATGGTGAAATGTTTACTTGCTCAAGTCACTGTCTCGCAGTGTTGCCACTTGCTCATGTCTGGCAATACACACTTCAAAAATTCCCGTTTTTTGGTTCACCCTATATATATATATATATATATATATATATATATATATATATATATATATATATAAATCGATTTTATATTGTTATTAATTAATAATTTGAAAGATATCTGAATAAAAATACATGTGTGAATAAATAAAGACTTTAAATAAAGTTATATTCATATCTGATATTATTCTTTTCCATTATCGGCAAACTGTTTCTAATATAAGAATATGCTGGACTTAAATGCCGGATCGACGTTCTAATGGAATTAGAAAATAGGCAGATCTTTCAGAATTACTAAATCTTAATTGGAAATCTCATTAAGGCTTTCTAATAATAGTATGGACTTAACAAAATACCAATTTCATATTTGCCATAATTATGTTGCTGATATGTAATAAACTGATCCCTCTATTTATAATAACTGGGGAATACAGTCCGTTTGAAATTA
Source organism: Acanthosepion pharaonis (assembly GCA_903632075.3). Taxonomy (NCBI): domain Eukaryota; kingdom Metazoa; phylum Mollusca; class Cephalopoda; order Sepiida; family Sepiidae; genus Acanthosepion; species Acanthosepion pharaonis. The sequence goes on along the minus strand of CAHIKZ030001106.1, from coordinate 208,760 downwards.
TTATGCAGATCATATAATCCCCTATAACTCGAATTTGATTTGAAAAATGTTCAAATTTGAAACAATTTAGACGTCATAACAAAGCTTGTTTGTTGTTGTGTTGTGCTTTACGGCATATCAACACCTCAATGGGTTATTTAATGCCGACAACATTTTTATTGCTGGTAATATTTTCTTTTGTCAAAGATCAATTTCTGGTAATAATTTTTTTCCTTCAAAAGTGTATTGTTTGTAATAATTTTTTTTCAAAAATGTATTGCTGGTAATATTTTTTTTTCAAAAATGTATTGCTGGTAATATAATTTTTTTTTCAAAAACGTATTGCTGACAATATTTTTTTTAAAAAAATATATTGCTGGTAATATTTTTCCAAAAATGTATTGCTGGTAATATTTTTTTCAAAAACGTATTGCTGGTAATATATTTTTTTTCAAAAAACATATTGCTGGCAATATTTTTTTTTCAAAAATGTATTGCTGGTAATTTTTTTTCAAAAACGTATTGTTGGTAATATTTTTTTTCAAAAATGTATTGCTGGTAATATTTGTTTCAAAAATGTATTGTTGGTAATATATTTTTTTTTTTCAAAAACGTATTCCTGGCAATATTTTTTTTTTCAAAAATGTATTGCTGGTAATATTTTTTCAAAAACGTATTGTTGGTAATATTTTTTTTTCAAAAATGTATTACTGGTAATATTTTTTTTTTCAAAAATTTATTGCTGATAATAGTTTGTTTTTTTTCTTCGAATATATATTGCTGATAATAACTTTTTTCTTTTTTATTTAACAAAGTGTCCCTGGTATTAAAACACATTTTACCACAGTTTCTTGGTTAACTATTTGCCCATAGCTGGGACTCTTAACAGATGCTACTACCCCGGGTCAGGGTAGTAGCATCTAGCATTCGAAACCATTAGCCATTAAACTCTTTGACATTTCCAACATTTTATCTTAGCGTATGCTAAACTAATGCCGAGAAATACATGAAAATTGACTTTTCTAAACTAATTTTCAAGGACGAATCTTAGGTGACATCCTATGTGACACTCGATGGACCTGATGAATGGGATAAAGGATTTTATCCGATGCTGTGGCTAAAAGAAGGCAGCAAGGAGTAGGAAGTGCAATGATATAAGCTGGAATTGCCGAATTAATGAACCATTCAAATTTAATGAAGGTTATAAACTGAATAGTGATAACTATTGCGATTTCATGGACAAGATTTTCTTTGATATTAGTCTAAGCCTTTATTTCGATCACCGGGGTAGATTGTTCTAGTTCAACGCGCCATGCCTCTTTCTGATGTCACAGTTATTTCCCTTTAACTCAACTCTCTAAGTCTTGGGTTCACCACTGCTGTAGCCTGATATTGAACGCACAACTCTTTGGGTTTAGTCACTGGATCTAACTAACGTCTTTATCCACTGGGCCCAGAAGGCCGGGGCGTACAACGGCTGAAACGTTGTAAATATGACAATGAAGATGAGGATAACAGTCCAAATAATGTAAATAATGGTTGTTATTTGTTCTATTATAAGCATTGATGAATTTCTTGCCTTCTTAATGAACGAAAAGGTGATTTTAAAGCGTCAGAATTGTGTCTAGAAACTTAGGAAAATTGAATTTTCTAAACTACATTTCATGGACGAATCTTAAGTGACACTCGATGGATTTGATGGATGGGCCAAAGGATTTTATCCGATGTTGTGGCTAAAAGAAAGCCGCAAGGAGAGGGGAATCGGACGATATGGGCTGGAATTGTCGAATTATTGAACCTTTCAAATTTGATGAAAATCTTAAACTGAACAGTGATACCTATTGCGATTTTATGGTGAAACCTTTCTTTAAATGACGTCTCAGCCTCGCAGTTTCAAAGTGAAATGTGGATTCATGCTTGACGATGTTCCTTCTCTTGTATCTAAGGTTACCCGTGATTTCTTTCGCCTAAAAAAATTACAGGAGAGAAGATAATGGACTGGCCACCATCAAGTCCCAAACTGAATCCGATCGAAAATCTATGGTCAACTGTGAAGATGAATATGAGATGAAAACTAATCTAAGGGACGCAGTTAAAATTACCATGTTTGAAATTGAACTTGATGAATCTAAAATCAAATAACAAAATCAGTGGATAATAGATTACAGGCTGTTATTGAGAAGAAGGGTCACTATATTGAGATGCAGATGCTTGAAATACATATTTGTTATTTTTTCTATTACAGGTGCTGATCAATTGTTGATTATTTTATTATCTTGTTGTTGAAGTAAAAAGCGATTTCCTAGTTTTGTATAATAACCTCAGACTGCAGTGTTTATAATAAATCCAATGTTGAAACCACCTAAAATTTACCACAGTCTTTGGTTTGACATCTAAATTCATTGTTTAAAATTTGACGAAAATTGTTCGAAGTAAATTTGACTTAAGTAAGAAATTGTATTTGTATAAATTCATTCACAGAGAGATATCAGTCAACATAGATAGATAGATAGATAGATAGATAGATAGATAGATAGATAGATACTGAGGTAGCTAACTAACTTGATATTTATATACGAACAGGCTGAGGTAGTTCGCTAGGTAGGAAAATGGAAACTTATGAATCGACTTAGATAATGAGCAGACTGTGATAGATAGATAGATAGATAGATAGATAGATAGATAGATAGATAGATAGATAGATAGATAGATAGATAGATAGATAGATAGATAGATAATTAATTCATAGATATATATGAACAGGCTGAGGTAGTTCGCTTGGTAGAAAAATGGAAACTTATGAATCGACTGAGATAGATAGATAGATAGATAGATAGATAGATAGATAGATAGATAGATGAATAGATAAGCAGACTGACATAGATAGATAGATGAATAGATAGATGGCTAATGAGCAGACTGAGATAGATTGATAGATCGATATGTATAGACTGAAAGAAAAAGAGAGACAAATATATCATATCCTTCAAATGAGACTCAGGCCTCGTTAAAAACCAAGCAATGCCAAATATGGACCAACAGCAAGATCACCATAGAAACGAGAATACATTGGTCCGGTTCCCACCCAATCTACCCGCATCATTACCACGATCTTCGTTACCATCATTCTGTGATGTCTTTCCGCCATTAGCAAGTATAATGAGAAGTACCCAATAACTTCTTGTCAGCCATGACAGTCCTTTTCCCAGACTGATATCTTTCTTATTTTTTTTTTAAATGGATTTATTCTAACATTAATCTTTTATTTTTATTTTATTCTTCGAAGTCTTTGTTACTTCCCTTTGTCTCACAATCAGGCCTTTTTCTATTTCGTTTAGACTTCCGCAGCTTCTTGTTTAAAATCTGATTTTCCTTTTTAACTGAATCACCCGAGATTCGTTTCCTTGATTTAACAAAATGTCTGTCATTTCCGAAGGTGATGTAGATATTTTTTTTTAATACTAAAAGTAACATATTAGAAATATTGAGAGCAAAAAGGTAGATTGTTATTATTAAATTGTTATGGTGAATGAGCTGTTATATAGCTGAATGGGGAAGTGAAAGTAAGAGAATATTATGAGGATAAAGAGGATACACGTAAGAGTGAGCGAAATAAAGGGTTCAGTTCGACATTCCAACCACCTGAAGAAGGTCGGAGCGTACAGCGGCCGAAACGTTGGGATAAATATGGCGACAAAGATGAGGACAATTGTCCGAATAATTTAAAAAATGTACATAATACCTCATCTCAGAAATATAGACACATACTGAAGGGTCGAAACATTGTAATAAGTATGGCGACAAAGATTCGGACAATAATCCGAATAATGTAAATAATGTAAATAATACCTCATCTCAGAAATATAGACAGATAACGCAGGATTCTGTTCGTCTGAGAAAAAGCTACATTTGCCTACGTCCAAATAGTCTTGGGAAGGTATGAATCCGTCTCCTCTCCCCAACTATGGGTTAAATAATAAACTTAAAAAATATAAATGCAATACTTATTCAGCAAAGATTAAATTTTATTGATCAGTCAAAATAAGTTTCATCTTTAAATAACTCCAAAAAGATTGATAAGCTGTAAACAAATAAGTATTGGAGGACTCTTATCCTTTACAATTGGTTTAGTTTCGCTGGTAATAATATATTGCTAGTAATAATTTTTCCTCAAAAATGTATTGCTGGTATTAAAAACTAATTTTTACAGTTTCATAGTTTTTTGACCCCAGGTTTGGGGTTAACTATTTGCCCATATTTGGGACCCTAACAGGTGCTACCACCTCGGGTCAAGGTGGGACATCAGCAATTAAGAGGTGGTTCCACGCTCCTCAAATCTATACATATATCGTCATGATATAGGATTATATTTTTACCCCCTCCGATAGAAAATTTCGATTGCTTTTTGAAAAAATATGGCTTCAAGTCAAACTCCAAATGGAAAACGAGCCCATCTTAGTAAACCCATTAGGGTATTAATTTCAGTTACTGCTTTAAATTTTTCATCAATTTCTATTTGGTTATATGCCGATTTCAGGTCAATCTTGGCAATGTTAATTCCTGCTAATTCATGATTTGCCGTTTCTATGTTAGATATGGGGTATGAATTAGAGCATATCTGAATGATTCACGCCTACTCTCCGCACATCCTTAAGTTGCCATTTGGCTTTCATATCGCAACAATTGGTGAATCCCCATCTTGGGTAACTTTCTTTAACATACCTTGTTCTACAATTTACTTTAGTTTTGCAACTAACATTGGTAGAATGTGAATAGGTATTTTTCGATATTCAAAATAAATTGGAGGACTATTTTCTTTTAGAGGAATACTCGCTCTATATCCTTTCCGTAGTCCTATATCAGGTTCTTTCGACTTTATACAGTTTATTAATTTCGCCGTACCCACTTTTAAAACGGCTATTCCCAATAGGCCATGATTTTTTTACAATTTACAAGAGTGATGAGAATAATCTCAAAACGGTGTTTGATCTCGAAAGTTACTTCAAAGGAGCCTAGAGTTTTGAAGACAGATACGTGAAAATCTTTTAAATTATGATTAATTTTTCTTAATTTGGGTTTGCCCATTTTTTCCCCAGAAATTCCTTGGGATCAATGTAACATCGATCCCCGTATCAACCTGCACGGGAAAAGTTACGCCATTCAATTTTAATATCTCTCTACTTTTTGAAGGTGCCCTTAAGGAATATACTTCTGTATTTTCAGTATGAGAGATTCTATTTTCTAATCTTTCTATTCTCTTTTTGTATCTGCACACAGATTGGAAGTGATCTTTTCTTTTAAAGTTACAGCTGCTACTGTTTGTGTTGCTGTTTTGTTATTGTTCATGTCGGTGCTGTTGCCGTTTTTGCTGATGTTACTGTGGCTCCGGCTCCGGCTCCGGCTCCGGCTCCGGCTCCGGTTCCGGCTCCGGTTCCGGTTCCGGCTCCGGCTCCAGCTCCGGCTCCAGCTCCAGCTCCAGCTCCGGCTCCGGCTCCGGACATTCCTGGTGCTACTGTGGGTCATCCTATTAGGGAGGAGGAGTTGTCACCTTTCGTTCTCTCCTCACGACCTCCTTCTAGCCCCCGTAGGCTTTGTCGGACATTTCCTCTTCCACAGCTTCTGGTGTTACTGTTGTTGAGCGAGGCTGTGGGGCCGTGTTCTTGGCGGAGCATGCCTTAGACATATGTTCTACGGGGCCACAGGACCAGTAGTGAGGGACGACGAATCCCTACAACGACGAGGATCGTCCGGCCCGAACAGGTCAAAGTGACGGGTACTTCTAAAAAACACTTACAGGACATTGTCACCTGCAGGATTATATCTCCGGTGGAAATGTTCGTTTTACATTTTACTGACGCAACCTCCTCCACCTGACCAAGAAGGAGGCTCCTACTGGGTCCTCCTCTACATCCACGGGCACACCATGTAATGAGATCTTGGTCCTTCCAGTGAAAATATACACAGTTTGCATCCTCACCGACTTAGTGGTGAGGATACTTTCCGTTAGTACATTTGTCTCCTCTTCTGATCTCAACAGGATGTCCCACAATGCGTCTGACTTCCTTGCCATGATGTTTAGGGAATTGATTGCCTCCTTCATTCCTTCTTTGTATTTACATCAGATATCAGCAGGGAAATTGTCTTTTGCGAAATTGCCTCCCATGTCGACGGAATGGTCAAGGTTTCAGTTTCTTAAATTTATTCTTGATACTTTTTTTTACGTACAGTTACGCAACATTTAGGAGTTTGGAGGGTGGGGCAGAGGCCTGTCTGCCACCAATGGTGAGGTATGATGACTTGCTGGTTGGTCCAGCTCCTGCGACAACTCAGCCATTTTAGCCGGAGTCAAACACAAAATGAAATAGCACGCAAGAGAGTCGCACGTGCTAAAGAAACTCGACGATAGAAGAATTTCGTCAAACTAAAACAAAATCAAATTGTAAACCTTTAACGTTCAAATAAAATTTTGCTTAAGGAAGAAAGGCAAACAAAATAACGCAAAAATAAAATAAAATACAAATTAAAAAAACCAAAAAAAAGAATTAAACTAAAGAATAACATGTCGGTTTATAACAATGAAAAATAAAGAAAAAGAAACAAAAAGGATAATTTTTAAAAAAATTGTAAGGTTAACATAAAAAGAAGCTACAAGAAACACATACAGTTAGGCTCCACACACTTTTCACTACAATAGTCCACGCCTGTCCGAACCAAACTCAGTCCTGTAGAGACTGAGTCGGTCTAGAGTCATCTACAGACTGGGTTGTTCGGACAGGCCAACAGATGGTAGTTCGACTGGCATTCACTGTGGCGTACCTCTTTTACAGCTGTATATTAAACCTAGAACACTAACCATGGGTATATAGTACCCAGCGCAAATTTTCCCATTTTTAATTACAATTTTCAGTACCTGATTTTTTTATCTAAATAATAGATGGAAAATAAATAATGTTTTTTAGTTCCTATTAATGTTAACTCAAAGTACAAAGTTTGAAGTGCCTGCATGTAAAATATTTCAAATAAAGATTTATATTTAATATTTTTTTGATATTTTCAAAATCGGGTATGATATACCCATGGTTAGTAGTGGTGTAACTTTAATTGATGGTTAGTGTTCTAGGGTTAAACCACCAACTGACGAAATCTCTTGAGTTTGGATTTCGCGAGCGCCTTATTTGGCGGCCTAGTGTCAGTTTAAAAACTTTTCTGGCAAAAATTTAGAAAGCGTTTTTTTTTTTTTTTTTTTCCAGCTAGTGTCGTTCGCTGTTATAATAAACGTTTTTTTTTTGTTTGTTGAAGTCATCACGATTTTAAGTCAGTTGTGTCAGTACTTTCTGAGCGACTGTTCGGTTGAACTCTCTTCCTACGGACGGGAGGAACCCGAAGAAGGCTATGCCGAAGGGCGGAGTCTCCTTCGGGGAGGTAAAACCGGCCCTGAACCCGTTTATACGGGTTCAATGGGCATATTTTTGGCCGAGCCTAATGGCTCGGGAATGCCCACGTTAAAAAGGCCTTGTGCCAGATGACACCCTCGTGTGGGGGGGATTGTGACTGAATATCGTCATCACGATTTTAAGTTGAAAGAAATCCTAATAAAAAACGAATAACGCTTGAAAACGCTTCAATTCAAGATGCTATTTCTACTACTACTACGAATGGAAATAGCTATATGGTGTTGGTTGCGCCATCTTCATGCCTGAAAACCAACTCTAGCGATATAGCATCTTCGGTGAACAGGAATCAGTAAAAAATAATTGTCGAAGGTCAACACAGGCTATACAGGCACCAAATTAGATCGACTTAAAGGTACTTCCGGCCAAAGACCTAACGTTAGAAATGTCTTCATGACATCTTCCAATAATCATTTTATGTAAAAATAAAAAAAACCAAAAAGACAACTAGGATAGCACACATTTTACACAGAGATAAATCTTTTCATAATGTGTGAGCTGTACTTGTGAGTACAATTTGGCTTAAGCCATTGCCTATCTGGAATGTCTTCATAGAGTCTATTGGCACCTTTCCCATTAAACCCAAATGCCCCAGCTACAATTGTTCTCGTGCGCCACATTTTTTTTAGATTTCTACTTCAAGATCATTGTATTTTGATAGTTTTTTAAAGGTGTTCAAATATACATTAAAATCTGCATTTTCCACTGATCATTTTTGAGGAATAATAATAATAATAATAATAATAATAATAATTACTATTATTATTAATATTATTATAATTATTTATTTAAAAAAAATTTATTTATAAGATAAATATGTTATAAAATCACTACAAAAATAGCCATTTTGTTTCAACATCCTCGGTGTCTTATCAAGTGATGATGTTGAATGTAAAATAAATGGTTTTAAAAGTTTCAAATTAATTTTAAAACCATTTATTTTACATTCAACACCATCACTTGATAAGACACTGAGGGTGTTGAAACAAAATGGCTATTTTTGTAGTGATTTTATAACATATTTATGTTATAATTTTTTTTTTTAAATAAATAATTATATCTGCTCTACTTTGTATTGATCACCCTTTTAAGAATAGTATTTGTTGGTTATTGAAATTCATCCCGTATACACCAATCATATACTTGGTTATTATTATTATTATTATTATTATTATTATTATTATTATTTCCTTTGATTTCTGGCGTTTACACATTTCTTTCCGGGTCCCGCCCAGGGACCTAAGGTTAAAAATGGTATCATGACACTTTCCACTGACAAAATTTTTTTTTTGAATTACATAAATGAAGCCCTTCATAAAATGTGGGCTGTATTTGTCAGAACAATTTTTGTATCTCTTTGAGGCACGGACTTCCAGGAATCCCTTCAATTAGTCTACTGCAATCTTTTCCAACCAGTCCTAGGGATCCAACTACAACAGGGATTGTTGATGTTCCCATGTGCCACATTTTTGAGATTATTATTTTTATTTTCTTTGATTTCTGGCGTTTACACATTTCTTTCCGGGTCCCGCCCAGGGACCTAAGGTTAGATATGGCGTCATGACACTTTCCACTGACAAAAAAAAAAAAAAAAATGATTACATTGATAAAGCCCTTCGTAAGGTGTGGGTTGTACTTGTGAGAACAATTTTCCGTATCACCTCGAGGCATGGACTTCCAGGAATTATTCCTTTGATGTCTGGTGTGTACTTATTTATTTCCGAGTCCCAAACAGAGACCTTAAGGTCAGAAATGGCATCATGACATTTTCCATTGAGTATTAAGTATTGAGTATTCATTTGGTAGGAATATTATCTTGAATTTTTATTACATGAAGCATCTTAATTTCAGTTGCTTTCTTTTAACTAATAGTAGTATTAATAATAATATCAACGTAAATTTTTTATTATATGAGGCGTTGTTAAGCGTTATTTTTTACTAGGATTTCTTTCAACTTAAAATCGTGATGACCTCAACAAACGCAATAAATTGTTTGTTATAACAATGAACAACACTGGCTATAAATAATAAAAAATGCGCTTTGTAAATTTTTTGCCAGAACAGATTTTAACTAGGCCGCAAAATATGGCGCTCGCGAAATCCAAACTCAAGAGATTTCGTCATTTGGTGGTTTAGAATACAGCTGTAAAAGAGGTACTCAACAGTTAATGCCAGTCGAACTACCATTTGTTGACCTGGCAGAACAACCTACTCTATATATGACTCAAGGACCACTCAGTCTTTACAGGGCTGAGTTTGATTCGGACAGGCGTGGACTATTTTAATGAAAGAGTGTGTAGACCCTCATTGTATGTATTTCTTATACTAAGATCACGCACATTTTACATAGAGCTGTACTGGTAAGTACAATGTTTTGTATGTCTTTAAAGCATGGCCTGCCATGAATCCCTTGTATGAGTCTATCATGTGAGTCTATTGGAACATTTTTCAATAATTCCGAAGGCTCCAACTACAACAGGAATTATTGATATCCTCATGTAACACGTTTTCTACATTTACACTTCAAGGTTACTGTATTTTGATAGTTTTTTGAAGATACTCACAAATACATTACAATCTACAGGGGCTGTTATGTCAATTATTATTATTGTTTTTATTTCCTTTGATTTCTGGCGTGTACACATTTCTTTCCGGGTCCCGCCTAGAGACCTAAGGTTACAAATGGCATCATGACACTTTCCACTGACAAAAAAAAAAAAGAAAAAATTACATAGATAAAGCCCTTCGTATAGTGTGGGTTGTGCTTGTGAGAAGAATTTTTTGTATTTCTTTGAGGCAGGGACTTCCAGGAATCCCTTTAATTAGTCTATTGGGATTTTTTTCAATTAATCCTAGGGCTCCAACTACAACCGGGATTGTTGATGTTCCCATGTGCCACATAATTATTATTATTATTATTATTATTATTATTATTCCTCTTCTTCTCTTCCTCCTCCTCTTCTTATTCTTCTTGTTCCTGTTCTCTTCCTCCTGTCTCGTCTTCTTATTCCACTTCTCCTACTATCCTCCTCCTCCTTCTCACGTCTTCTTCATCCGCCTCCTGCCTTTTTCTTCTTATCACTCCCCTCCTTCTACTCTTCTCCTTCTCTTCTTTCCTCCTCACCTTATTCTTCCTTTTTCTTCTTCATGTATTCTTCCCATTCTCCTCCACTTCCTCCTCCTCTCCATGTTTTTTGTTTCATCATATTCTTCTCATACCTCTCCTCCTACTTCTTCTTATTCCCTCCTCCTCTCTTCCCTCCTTCTTCCTTTTTTTCATCTTCTTCTTATGTATTCCCTTCCTTCCCCCCCTTTCTCCCTCTGCCCTTGTTTTTTGTTTCATCAGATCCTCTTATATTCCTCCTCCTTTTCTTCCTCCCCCTTCTTCTTTCCCTCCCCCCATTTTTGTTTCATCATATTCTTCTTATACATCTCCTCCTCCTTCTTACTTCTTCCTCCCCTCCCTTCTCCCCCCATTTTTTTGTTTCATCATTCCTCCTCTCCTCTTCCTTATTCCTTTCCTTCCTCCTCTTCTTCCGTTTTTGTTCATCCTCTTATATTTCTTCTCCCACTTTTTCTTTTTCCCCTTTTCTTCTCCTCCTTCTTTCTCCTCCCCCCATTTTTGTTCCCATATTCTTCATCCTCCCCCTCTTCTTCCTCCTCTGCCCCTTGTTTTTTGTTTCATCAGATTCTTCTTATACCTCTCCTCCTACTCCTCTTGTGTTGTTTCATGTATCTTATTTCTTCTCCTCCTTCCCTTTCTCCTCGTCTTCTTTTTCCTCCTACTTCTTTTTTTATCTCTTATTTATCATTCTTTTTCTTATCCTCCTCTCTCTTCATTCAACCTCTTTCTATTCCCCCTCCTACTCTCCCTCCTCTTTCTTTTTCTTCTTCTTTTTTTTCTTCTTCTTCGTAGTATCAATAGTAACACAAGTATATATTAATTCATTTTCTTTGTCTCTCTATTTAAATATCTAATTAAAATTTCAATAGAATAAACACGCACTAATAAATTTCTGCACCTCGTGAGGTCAGTTTTGATAAGTGAATATACTCGCTTCGTTTGCAATGAAGTTTTCAATTCGCTTGCATTTCTCTCCTCACCCAGAATCCTGTTTGCTCTTCGGCGCCAGTACGTATCGCAAATCCAAATCAAGATTTTCTATTAAAATTTTGAAATGATCGATTTTTATTAAATGTCTCTGCTTCCGACGATTAAATCACACTGTATTGATTTCTCATTAAAACAATGAACTTTGTGAAAATGAATCGCCGGAATGAATAAAACAAAGATTTTGTTTCACCGCCATCTTCCTTCTTACTTAGAGAAATTAAGAATTCTCTCCGTATACATGGAACTTACATAAATAACTAAATATCTTCGTAAATAACTTCGTAAATAAATAACTCCAGTTTGACGCTCTTCATCGAGGGCAACGTCCTTTCAACGTGCAGTTTCCTAAACTATGGCCTCTACCAAGCAGTTTCCTAAACTATGGCCTCTACCAAGCAGTTTCCTAAACTATGGCCTCTACCAAGCGAATCAACCCAAGAGGCGTGTTACGGATTGGAAACGTCAAAATAAAGCAAAGAAATTTTAATAAAAGTTTTGTGATGTCAAGGAACTCTCGTTGCCACTCTTGTGATGTCAACGAATATTTGTCTATATTTCTGTGATGAGGTATGATGTACACTTTTTACATTATTCGGACTATTGTCCTCATCTTTGTCGCCATATTTATCCGGCCTTCTTCAGGTGGTTGAAATGTCGAACTGAAGACTTTATTTTGCTCACTGCGTAGACTGTTCTAGTTCCACGTGCCATGTCTAATGGATGTCAGTTATCTCCTGTTAATTCTTCTCTCAAAGTTCTGCACTGCCGTAACCAGGTATTGAATTCACAACTCTTTGGGTCCTGTCACTGGATCTAACTAACGCCTTTATCCATTGTGCCATATGTCCTTGAGGACATCTATGTATGAATTTCTGGGTATTATAAAAGAGTATGAGTTCAATACCTAGTTAAGGCAGTGGAGAACTTTCAGGGGGGAATTAACAGGAGATAACTGACATCCATTAACCATGGTACGTAGAACTAGAACAGTCTACCCCAGTGGGCGAAATAAAGGGTTCAGTTCGACATATCAACTACCTGAAGAAGGTCGGAGCGTACAACGGCCGAAACGTTATGATAAACATGGCGACAAAGATGAGGACTATAGTTTGAATATTGTAAATAGTCAATGAATATTCATTGTCACTTTCGTAATGCTCGGTGTAGTAGAGACTTTGTAATCGCAGATGCAACTATAGTGACGCCATTGAACAATACTGGTGTCAGACGCCTTCGAATATCACTCGGACTAATTGTACTTGCTCGATAATACTCGCTCGGCCGAGTGGTTAGAAGGTTTGCATTCTAACCCTGAGACGCGGGTTCAAATCTCACCATGTTTGTTTTGCTAGGAAGGAGACTTCCTGATGCTATCGGAGGGATCGATCCCAGCGTGCGGCAACTTTGGAAAGTGCCTGAAAACTATACCACGGGTTGACCCAAGCTTTATGAGTGAAATTGGGCAAGCAGAACCCTTCGGGGCCGTCAATAGCTGTACTAGCACGAAGTCACAAGTCATCGTGGTCGAGGGCTTGAGCGTGTTGGCCTTGTTCAAATTGTTGATCACGATAGATAACACGCTCTTTCCTTTGCAACAGACTACAAGGTTGAATCATACGTATTTTCTCTTTAATTACTAATGCATCATTTTGACTAACTGTTCCTTAAATATATTATAATAGGTAAAATGGGAAACATACTACAATTTTCAACGCAAAACCCCAGCAAATTGACAGGAATAAATCCCCACCATGGAAGAAATATGTAAGGGTGGGACCGAAATGCCAACCTAGTAGCACGCTTAAATTCACGCAGTTGGGGTACCAGTGAAAATAGCTTGTCAAAGTAGTCGCCATGACAATATTTGTAGAAAAGACAGACTTGCTTTATGAGAGTCTAATTTAGAGATGACGTCCAATACAATTGATGCACATCTCACTCAGTAGAGCAAATCATTAACTAAAGTCTGCTCAGCATAGTTGCAGTGTAAACCAGAGTGGGCTCTGCGGGTGTTGAATAAACACAAATGCGCCTGAGCAAGCATCTGCAATAGGGATTTGCTATCCGCCCTAATAGACAGGTATACTCAAATACGAGTGGCCAGCTATACAAACATATATAGTGATCTGAATAGAGAAATAGTATAGTGAATTGAGTAGAGAATAGCGCTCCGAAAATTAATAGAGGATAGAATAGAAATAGCGATCATTAGTCGTGAAGTTACTTCCTACTTATGCGTTTCCTCTATGGTCACGTGGTCTACATAATTCAATAATGGTATCGCCTGTGTTTGCTCACTGGCGATCTATGTTCAAACTCAACTGGCAGCAGCGACACTTTATTCCTATATAACAAGTACATAGGTTCGCGTATTGTACGGTTCCTACACCTCCACCGTCTTTTGAACAGGAGTATAGGTTTATCCCTTGTTCCATGTTTAGGACCGGGTTTCCAGTTCCTTTTAAAATCTTTTCATTCTCTTTCACTTTCAGTAGCCTCTTGCGTCTTAGTGATATCGTCGCCTTGTTTGGGGTGAATTGATTAAAAACTTAATTATCTGAGACATTTTATGACGAACGAAGGAAAATCTAACAATGAAATCCGAAGGAGCATTACAATAGCGAATGGTGCCATCCAAATGAGAAATTTTTTTTTTAAATCGTTTTATCCCAAGAAAGTTACATCCAAACTGCGCCTCCCTGTTACCCCCCTACCTCGAGCGGCTCTTAGTTGTCAATGTGATAGACGGTTTTCTTCAGTCTCTCTCGCCACGTGTGCACTAAATGCTAGAGTTCGGTCACTTGAACTTGCACAGTGACCAGTTCATTAACGATGTTATGAACTTCATAGATATGGACCTGATTAAACATCATTCTTCTAACCGTTTCAATTCAAGCAAGGCGATAAAGTCACTAAGACGCATTGGGATACTGAGAGTGAAAAAGAATGAGAAGACTGATAACGGGTATCATTGAGAAAAAGACAAAAAAATAACAGGATTCAAGAAGACAAAAGATAGCGATTGACATTTTATTTAAATTTTTGAAGATTGTAGTTATCAAGAAGCAAAAAATCGGAAGGGAGTTCCACAGTTGGGAAGTGCAAAAAAATAAACTGTTAGAGTAGTATTGTTTGGTTTGGTTTGTTTTACGGCATATCAACCTCAATGGGTTATTTAATACCGACAAGACTTTTATTGATAGTAATAATTTTATAAAAATTTATTGCTGGTAATAATGTGATGCTGATGATAAATTTTATTCTTCAAAATTCATTGCTGGTAATAATTTGTTACAAAAATGTATTGCTGTTATTAAATCCTATTTTTGCACATTCATAGTTTTTTGACCCCAGTTTGGGGGTTACATATTTACCCAGAGCTGGGACCCAAACAGGTGCTGCCACCCAAGCATCGTTGGACCTGAGAACACCAGCAATTAAGAGGTACTTACATGCTTCTCAAAACCTCTTAGAGGCTTAGTTGGATGTAGTTTATCGTTTTACCCAGGACGACTCATATGGGTGGGGGCTTACCCCTCTGCAGAGGTACAGTCGGTGTATTCTGAATACCCAGCCGACAGGGCGAAGAGTAGAAGCGTGGGTTGCATCTAGCTAGTTCAATACTAAAACAGTGAGACCTAGTTGCCAATCTAGTAGCACGCTTAAATTCACACAGTCGATGTATCAATGATGAAAGATCATCAGAACAGTTGCTATGAAAATATTTTCCGGTAAGGTACAGCTCCCTAAACCTTTACGCATGACGTCACATTTTGCTGATTTGAATTCAGCACTGTCAAAAACATCCGGATATAGCCTACAAAATGTTATCTACCACACAGACGACACCCGTTAAACTGAACACCTTTCAAATAAAAAAAAAAAATATTTAACGTAACTTTGTATATAAAAATATCATCAACTAATGAACAGAATAAAACTTATTTTTATATATAGACTTTATTTATTTAATTAACTTGAAACAGCAAAAATCACTTCCTTTGCTTTCCTTAGGCAATTGGTTATGGCCCGGCATTAGATTATTATTTTTTTTATTTTTTTTTTTTTAAGCATTTCACCCCAAGCAAGGCGGGAAGCCACTAGGACGCAAGGGGTTACAGAAAATTTGGAGCAAGATCAGATAGGAGTGATAGAAGAAAGGATGAGGAGAAGGGTAGTGGATAGATCAAGGCAACTGGAGATGTCGATTGACATTACATTTAAATAGTTGGAGATTATAGCTCTCAGGGAAACTGGAATAAGGAAGGGAGATCCACAGACGAGAGGTGCGAGACATGAAGCAATTGGAGTAGAAGAGACAGCTACATTTAGGAGTTTCGACAGTGATACACGTTATAAAGAATTTTTATAATAATAATAATGAATAACAATAATAATAATTGATACATGATTTTCTGGTACGGTATAGCTCCTTTAACCGTTACACATGACGTCACATTTTGCTGATTTGAATTCAGCGCTGTCAAAAAACATCCGGATATAGCCAAGAAAATGTTGTCTACCACACAGATGACACCCGTTGAACTGAACACTTTTCGAATAAAGATTATTTAACGTAAGTTTGTATATGGAAAGGATATATAAAAATATCATCTAGAAATGGACAGAATAAAAGTTATTTTTAATGTAGCGTCTATTCCGTTGTACAAGTTGAGTTTTCAAACCTGAAAAAATAATTCCAAAACTCAGGGTTAAGTTAAATGGCGGGTATAAAATGAAAATCCACTGAATTGTAAACAAGTTAGAAAAAAACTCCTAGCAATTATTTGCCGTACCTCCAACAGGCTGCCACCAATATATCCCACTAAATCTTGTATTTGGTGAATAGATTTAGCATATTAACAAAGAAAGTATATCGTTCCACCCCAAGCAAGACGATAATTCCAATAAGACACTGGATTTCCCAGAGCGTGAGAAGACTTTAGTGAGGATAAATTGAAGAAAGGCCAATAAAGGAACAGGGTTTAGAAAGACAGAAGATGTCGATTGACGTTGCATTTAAAGTTGAGAACATTGTAGGTTTAAACGGAAGCAAGAAAAGTGTGAGAAAAGAAACTGTCAGAATAGAAATGGCGGTTGTATCTAGCTAGTACAAGAGTAAAATGGTGGGACCTAATTGCTAATCTAGTAGAATGCTTAAATTTATGGAGTCGGGACAAAAGAGAAAAAAAGGCCTTGAACATATTTTTAGAAAAAGCAAAGGGAAGCGGTGTGACAACGGTGAGAATATGATTGAAATCAAAATATCTCATCATGACTAACTACATTGCAGATTCGTCTTTTGAATTTGTCAAGAATCTCGAGTTGTACAACAGGAGCACAAGAACAGAAATAGCAGAAGTATTCAATCCTTGGACGAATGGTAGATTTATAAATGTGCAAGATGGATTTTGACGAGACAAAAATATTCAGGCACGACACGGTGAGGCAAATTTCCTAGCAGTAGATGTAGCAATTGATACGATATAGTCGTTCCACTTTATATCAACGTAAAACGTGAACCCAAGAATAGCGTCGAGTGTTGCTCTCCCGGAATCTGGAATCAGCCATGCTGATGACGGGTAGAAGAGATACGCCTGACTACAATTAAAATTGTACGGCTTCTGTTCGCTCATTTGTCAGAATTTTGTTAAAGAAAAAGTTTAAATTTAATTAAAGCATCCACGAAAAATATGCACAGATAAAAAAAAAAAAAAAAGACGGAGAAGATTTAATATCATGATAAACAGTGATTTCAAATAAAGTAACAATAATAAGATTGTAAAAATAAAATTGGAGAAGCAAAAAATGTTACAGATGGTCGATGAAGAAAGCAAGTTATACAAACTCTCTTGTCGGGTATATGTGTGTGTGCTTGTATGTAGGCGATGTGTCGGTGTTTGTGTGTGCGTGTGTGGGGAGAGGAGGGATAGAATACATGAAACATTGACTGACCGGAGTGTATAATCGGCGAATGAGTGTATATACATGCATGTGCAGCGACGTTGGAGAAATGAAAACGCTTCTAATTATATTGGTGGACTGCGCGCATTATATAAGGGATAGTAGAACCAGTCAAGCTGAGTAATAAGAGTCGAAATAAAACTTTCCGTCTAGTCAATACATCTAAGAAAGACTTATTAAATAGTATTAGGTTGTCCGGGAAATAATGTCCGATTTTAGAATAAACCTATTAATTGTGTTCAAATATATTATTATAAAAGCTGCACAAAAATATATCACTAATTCCTAATGATTAACGTGTCTTTGTTAATTCTATATCAATCACTTTCAGCAATTCTGTTCTCAAATACATGGCGCACCTAGTGTATATATATATATATACTTGAAAATAGTATTAGGTTGTTCGGGAAATAATCTCTGATTTTAGAATAAACCTTTTGTGTTCTAATATAATTGCTGAACAAAATTATATCACTCATTCTTAATGATTAAAGTGCCCTTGCTAGTTTTATATCTATTGCAGAATTCTGTTCTCAAATACATGGCGCACTTAGTGTATATACTTGAAAATAGTATTAGGTTGTTCGGGAAATAATATCCGATTTTAGAATAAACATTTTTATTGTGCCCTAATATATTATTATGATAGCTGCACAAAAATATATTACTCATCTCTAATGATTAACATGTCGTCTTTGTTATTTTTGTATCAATCTGAGAATTTACCATAAAACATTATATGTCCTTCATCTTCAACAGGAAAAGAAGAGATGTGTTTACGTGTTTTATGCTTTCAAGCCTGGTCACAATGTTTCTCAAAGTTCTCCCAACATTAACAAAGGATGGAGTGGGAAGATCAGCTTGGGATCGGTTAAGTACGGTGATTTGTTTCTGAAGTTCCTCAGTGGGGATACAAGATCAAGTTGTCAAACAACGATTAAAAGAAGAATGATGGTGAATCAGGTCTATTTTAATAAAGGTAATAACTTCGTTGCCCCAGTGACAGTGATTTTTTCCAAAGTGATCGAACTTTAGCATTCAGTGAGGGAAACAGTAAACCAGACTGATAACTTTTGAAGAATTCTTTGTTTACAAGAGCCACTCAAGATAGAGGTTTACAGAGTAAGAGGACCAGTTTATTCGGATATGTGCGAAAGATTACGGTTAACCCTAGACTTGAACAGGTTAAGATCGTAGTGATCGGGAACCCATCCTCATGGGAGTTAGTTACACAAAGCAGCGGATACTAAGAAAAAGTTGTTCGAGTGGAATAACGTCTGGTACAAGGCCAAAGGGAGAATCAAAGACACTCCAATGGCCTGTAAGAATTTTGTTCGTCGTTTCTCCGCTGGTACTTAATTTTTCGAGTTTGGGGTTACAAAGTTTGTTTTCTTTTTTTTTAATGGTGTTTACCCTGTGCAAAGGCTAAGAGTCAGAGGGACAGTTTTTTCGGGTGTGTGGGGAAGATAACGGTTTACCCTAGACATGAACAGGTTAAGATTGTAGTGATCGGGGAACCATCCTCTTGGGAGTCAGCTACATAAAGTAGCAGATAGTGGGAAGAAGCTGTTCGGGTGAAACTTACATGTCACCAGTGGAATACGAAAGGAATGGGATTGGTTCGCTGCAATGGCAGCTCTTTTAAAAGAGCTAGAACAGGCAAAAAATATACTGGTGCTATATATCCTATGTTTGATCTAAAGAGAGGTTCGCAGACAACGCAGGGCAAGGTAGAAAGGTTCTTGGAATGGAGAGCTTTGAATTTTCTTTAGTGTCTTTTACCGTCATCTATTTTTCTTCTGAGGTTTTCGAAGGATGTTCTCTATTCGTGGACCGCTCTTCTTCAATTGGTTCTTTCTGCAACATCCAATTAATCGGATCCTTCTGTCGTCAGCAAGGGTCTTGAAAGACTTGCCTGTAAATTGTTTGGGAGGATTCATGGGTGGCCACTCTATGGCACGTACACTTCAACTGATACCATCCGCTGCGGAAAACCAGGATTTGACAGGCAGGCTCCTGGTGACAGCTTGCATCGAGCTGCCGACTAGTTCACAAAACGCTTCCCATATATATATATATATATATATATATATATATATATATATATATGGTTATTGGTCAGAGTTGAATCAGACCAAAGAGCTTACATCTCTTCTACTGTCTTCTATTTTTTATTCTGGTGTCATCTGCCGACTTGTGCACAAACACCCCCACACACACACATATATATATATATATATATATATATATATGAAGAAAAAAATATACTGAAAAAACAAACAAAAATCCTAATATGCGATTATGCTGTTTTAATGTTAAATTTCAACGTCGGATGTTTCGGTCTAATTCATGTGGAATTGTATATGGTCTATGTTAATTATGTTTTATGAATAGGTCCTGAAGATGGTCTATTAGACCGAAACGTCCGACGTTGACATTAAACATTAAAACAGCATAATCGCATATTAGGACTTTTGTTTGTTTTTTCACTATATTTGCCTTCATACTGTCGGATCTATATCCATATATTTGCTTATATATATATATAAATTATAAATTAATTGATTTAAAATATATTTTTTCCGCCACACAGTTCTAACCAGGTTTCAAAAATGGAAGCTAAAAGCCACGAATTTAATTTTGCAATTAAATTAAAGACATTAGTTCCATTTCATCCTCAAGCGAATTTTGGAGTAACTTTTAAAATTACTGGGTTTTAAAGACACAGCTAAAATCCCGTTTCCATGGTTACAGATAAATCTACTTCAACTGGACAAGGGGATGTCTGGGTTTTCCTTATGTCTGTATCATTGTATCGGTTATTAGCTACATTTTGGTAAGGGTAGGGATGTATTTTTTAATGAGAACTGACATCCGTTGAATTGAATATATATATATATATATATATATATATATATATATATATATATATATATATATATATATATATATATATATATATATATATGGCATTTTTACATTACATTTCGAAAAAACAGTACGCTAGATTTAGCTGTTTCACTCTGCCGAATGAAGATAGCTCATTGGTAGAACATAGGACTGACACCAAATTGGTTGGGTTTCGATCCTGGCTTGAGACATTCGAATGTCTAGTCGCACTGAGGAGATGTGATACAGCGAAAGAGTACTGTCTGCGAATGTCATATATATATATATATATATATATATATATATATATATATATAAACAAATGTTTGGAGGTACCAAATTTATAAATAGTTTTAAAAACAAGGAATGCATTGATTTTAATTTTAAAAGTCTCTAGGGCCTTTTCAGCCAACATCTCATCAGGAGACAATCGTTGGAGTAGCAAAAAGAATATTAACGATATCGAAGAGCAAAAAAGAGGGGGAAACACACTAAAATAACAAACAAATATATATACTTGTAACGAGGGAAGGGGAAATCATGTAAATAAATTAGCGAGGGACAGTTAAAATAAAATATCCCCCAACAGATTAAGAGACTTTACAAATTCTTTCTGCCGGCAGAGAGAAGGTTTCCTTAATCCTATACAGACCGATTCCAAAATCTTCAAATGATTATTGGAATCGGCTGCATGAATAATTTTAAACCACTCTTTTTTAAACAACTTGGCGCAAGCTATATTCTCAACTAAATGTTGAGCAATAGCCGATTCCATATTCATGGGGGGGAGATAGCATATTCTATCTATCTTACCAAGTCGTATTTTGGAAGGTACGTGCTGATTGATTCTAGTTTCCAAATGCAAGGTTGTACGCCCACATAACATATATATATATATATATATATATATATATATATATATATATATATATATATATATGTAGGTTAATGGTCAGAATTGAATCAGACCAGGAAGCTTACATCTCACCAGTGAAATACGAAGGAAATAAGTGTGGTTCGCTGCAACGTATCTAACATGGCAGCTCTTTTACAAGAACCAGATCTGGCAAAAAGTATGCTGCTGCTATATATGGACAGGATTTGGCAAGTTTCCATTTTACTGACTATATAGTGTCCAAAATCCTTTCGGCGTCCCTGTGGGTGATGAATTATTTTCCACTCTACAACCCCTTTCTCGCAGACGTAACATCGCAAGCAATTCACTGCTCTATCGTTATTTCAATGGAAAATATCCAGAAAGATCTAACCCTCACTGCTAAGACTCGCCCTGTCGTGGACATTGTAACGAACCACCTTCATTCTCTTCGTATTCTCCTGTTGATATCTAAGTTTCACCTGGGAAGCTTCTTTCCACCAACAGCCGCCCTGCGAAACCGACTCCTAAGAGAATGCTTCCTCGATCACTTAACTTGTTCAGTTCTAGAACTAATCGTTGTCTTCCCCCTATATTCCTCTAAAGTGTGCCTCTTATTCATAAACCGTCTACCTCGGGGTAACGTGATGTAATGAATATGTATACACCTGATTTCCCCCTCACAGTAATATGATTGTCTGGTGTCAACTATAAATACAGGCTGATGTAGAGGTACAGAACGACGCCCATTGGACGATACCATTGGCTATCCTATAGGTCTACGCGTATTGCCTACACTTATTGACTACGACTACGACGAGTACTAGTCGATTACTGCTACCTGCTACACTGTACTACTCAGTTACAGTAGTCAAAACCTCTTAGCTACTTCGAACAAATATATCCCGTCCCGGGACATATCATAACGTCATAAAAAAATAAAACTCAAATCTGAAAGAACCAAATTGCAGTTTGAAAAATCCACCCCATAATTTCCAAAATGGCCGAGCAAAGGAAGCGACGGTGAGTTGTATTTTATTCATGTGTGGATCAGAATTCTCAGTTTAAATCCATCACTTCTGAGATGGAGATCTTTTCTTTTTTTTTTTTTTCTTTCAATGATGTTTGTAAGTTGTGCGTGTTATGCGTCGGCGAAAGTGTGTAGTTCTATCGACGTGAGTTGTCAAATGAAACATTCAATTTTTGCTTCCATGTTGTGAAGTGAGATCACGCGAGAACGTGGCGAGAGTTTCCCCGAGAGGTTCGTGACTGAAAATAAAACTACTTCCTTTTGGATACTGAATTGATTTTAAAGCACACGCACACAAACAAAGAAACAAACTTCGTTGGCAGAACTCGTTACCGCGTATAAGGGTGATCATCGACATTTAGTTTCATGTGAAATGAGTCCTATGTTGAATCTGAAAAGACGTCGGCAGCCAACGCATGTCAGGATAGGCGCGTTCAGGGGATGGAGAACTGTGCATTTTCTTTAGGCATTTTTTACCGTCATCTATTTTTCTTCTGGGGTTTTCGAAGGATGTTGTCTTTTCGTGGATTGCTCTTTCGTTCTTTCTGCAACTTCCGTCTCTCAATTGACTGGATCGATTTCTGTCGTCAACAAGGATCTTGAAAGACTTGCCTGTCAAATGTCTGAGGTGATCAATGGGTCGTCACTCCATGGCACACACACACACACACACACACACATTCACTTCAATTGACACCATCCGCTGCGGCAAAACAGGGCTTGACAGGCGGGCTCCTGGTGACAGCTTGCATCGAACTACCCACTTGTGCACACACACACACACACACACACACACATATATATATATATATATATATATATATATATATATATATATATATATATATATATATATATATAAAATGATTAATGGTCAGAATTGAATCAGACTAGGAAACCGTAGTAATAAAAAAAGTGCTCAATACACGTGCGAAAAAAAGTTAAATAAAAGTAAATGTACAGCTTCTAATTTTAAAATCTGGACATATATATATATATATATATATATATATATATATATATATATATATATATATATATATATATATCCTTGTGTGTGCGTGTGCATGTTTGTGTGCGTATGTATTTTAATCATTTCACTCTAAGGAAGGCGATAATGCCACTAAAGACTCAGTGAAAAAGAATATTTTCAGAGGGAAAATTAGCAGGAGATAACTGATAACTGACATCCATCAAACATGGCACGTGGAACTAGAACAGTCTACTCCAGTGATCGAAATAAAGGTATTCAGTTCGAAATTCCACCCACCTGAAGAAGGCCGGAGCGTACAACGGCCGAAACGTTGTGACAAATATGGCGACAAAGATGAGGACAATAATCCGACTAATGTAAATACTGTACATAATACCTCATCTCAGAAATATAGACAGACTTATCAGTTCGTGTCATATATATATATATATATATATATATATATATATATATATATATATATATTCCCGGTTTGTAAGTCTTTTCTATCTTTTAAACAAGGGTAGAGATTAAACCCTAGCTAGCTGTTTAGTTTTCTGCTTCTAGATCCTTCCCTTAAAGCTTTATCATTTATTTTCAAAACCAGTAAGCCCTTGTCTCCTATAGTCATCATCACCTTCCCTGGGGCTAAATGATTGCACAGACCCACACACATACACGCACAATTCAAGAGACACAACTCTCAATACCTGAATTACTTTTTCTATATAATAGATGCTGATGTTTCTGTGTCAGTGTGTCACACTTTTTCAATTAAAGGAACACAACTGTCAATAGCTCATCTTCTTTGTTGAACTTTTAAAAGTTAGGCATAAATAGTGGCGCAATATTTAAATGCAGCGATCAATTTTAAGTTCTTCTGTAGTTTATCGTTGCCTAACGTGTCTACTTCTTTCTACCTATGTGATGAAGGCCCAATCAAGTGCTCTTTGCCGCCTTTCAATGTTGAACTCTGTGTCCAATCTGATTATATTTACATACGTTCTATCCCAGATACTGACCACATTTAACTTTTTATCTATCTATCTATCTATCTATCTATATATATATATATATATATATATATATATATATATATAAGTGAACATTGAAGTCAACACACAGATGCGTGGATGCAATCGTCAGGCTGTTATATATATATATATATATATATATATATATATATATATGAACATGTTATAACATCACTACAAAAATAGACAAAATGACTATATTTAGTGTTATTACATGCATATTTTATAATTTTGAATAAATATTATTTGCTCTACGATGTATTAAGCACTTTTTAAAAGAATGTTTTTGGTCATCGGAATTTTATTCCATCTGTACCAACTCTGTACTTGAGTTTTGTATTATGGAATAATATATATATATATATATATATATATATATATATATATATATATATATATATATATATATATATATATATATATATATATATATACACACAAGTACAGTGTTGGGATAAGACATTCATTTCTGTAGTTCACGGCTACTAGCAAACAGAATTTTTTTTCTCCTGATGATGGCCATGTTCGCCGACCGAAACTAGTCAAGGAATCTAACTGAAATAATTATAAAAAACGTAAGAATATTAATATACAGCCCTGTGTATCTGAGAATTTTAATTTTTTAATATTTTTTATTGTTCAAAACATATATATATATATATATATATATTGTTTATATTGTATGTTATATTATATATTTATATCTTTAATATATAGAGAGTGAAATAGAGATATATCCCCGCCACACACACACACATATGTTTCTGTATGTGTGTGTGTACGTGCGCGCGTGCATGTGTGTGTGTGTGTGTGTTTGTGTTGGGTTCTTCAACTGCTGCGCTGATTGGCTACTTCAGACGCCATGACGTCCGCTTTGCCTAGGACAACTTCCAGTAGAGACAGCCATTAACGTTCTTGGGTGTAAAACGAAAAAGCTTTCTTGGTAGTCGCAGCGGAGTTGAAGAGAAAAAAAAATATCAGAGGAGACGGAAAAATAAGCTATGAACGATAATGCCGATCATGCCGTAGTCCTCGGGGTAGAGCCAGAGGCGCCTATCAGTTCGGAAACCCATCCATCGTGAAACGCTAACGGCTCTGATAGTCGATGGGTCGCCACGATAAAGGCAGAGAAGTTCGAAAAAAAAGAAAAAAGAAGAAAACAATTGGAAATCAAGGAAGAAGACAAAAAGAATAATAAAATAAAATAAACGTTTCCTTATAAAAAGAAAAATAATTGCAAATATAAAGATTTTACACACCTGCAACCAATTATGAAATATACGGACATTTTTCGGCGCTGATTATGTTTTAACTATTAAAATGCATATATAAATGTCGATTGCTTTTCATGCTGCTGTGGTTAGTTTTAATTAAACAGAATTAGATCGGTCCCCATCGCCAATCATTGGTCGTTGGTTTTCGAACACAGAGATCGAATCGGGGTTGAATTATTTCACATATTTTCGCCCTTGGCAAAATATAAACCCATATTGAGATATTGTTAATTTTAATAGTAACGTTAATTCTAATATTGTCTGCTTCCTTGTAAGGAAACATTCAGAATTTATTGACTAAGCTAATAATGTTAATAACATAATAAGTTTTATAATATAATAATGTTAATTATATAATAATAAGGTTAATAACATAATAATGATAATGTTAATAACATAATAATATTAAGACAATAGAAAGGTTAATAAAATAATAATGTTAATAACATAATAATGATATTAATAACATAAGGTTAATAACATAATAATGTTAATAACATTTATAATAAGGTTAATAAAATAATGTTAGCAATATAAAAATAAGGTTAATAACATAATAATAATGTTAATAACATAATAATATTAATAACATAATAAGTAATTTTATAACATAATAATAATGTTAATAAAATAATAATGTTAACATAATTATAAGGTTAATAAAATAATAATGTTAATAACATCATAATAATGTTAATAACATAATAATATTAATAACATAATAACTAGGTTTATAACATAATAATAATGTTAACATAATGATAAGGTTAATAAAATAATAATGTTAATAACATCATAATAATGTTAATAACATAATAACAATGTTAATAACATACTAATATTAATAACATAATAACTAGGTTTATAACATAATAATAATGTTAATAAGATAATAATGTTAACATAATGATAAGGTTAATAAAATAATAATGTTAATAACATCATAATAATGTTAATAACATAATAATATTAATGTCAATATTAGTCATTTACTTACGAGAAACGTTAAAAAAGTTCTAAGCCTCACCCAGAAAGAAATGTCATAGCTAAACAGGTTTTTGTGCCAAAACCCTGCCATTTATTATAAAACTAGAAAAACTAATTCCGATTTATGTTTTAATGTATGTGCAAGTGAGGCCCATACATATTTGAGAGGCGTGCGACAAATCTTAAAATGGCCAAAACAGAGGCCCAAGTAGTCATTGAGTAGCTACAAAAAAGGTATGGCAAGCAAATCGATGAGGACATGGTACAGACACTTGGCTCCCTTTTCTGTGCAACTGCGAAGAATGTAATTGCAGAATTCAAGCGGGGAAGCGACAGCGACGTCACAGAAGATGACCATCGGTCAAGTCGTCTAAAAATCTGAAACGTTGATGAACAAATCGATGCCATTCAACCGTATGGTTTCGGATGACAGACACATGTAACAGTCCAGCGGTTAGCTAAGTTCATAGGGTTCGGTCCAACTGAACATCTTTAACTGAGATTTTGAAGATGAGCAAGCTGTCTGCAAGATGAGTCCCAAGAGTGCTGACGAGGGTTGATATGTTCAGGACGATTCTAACTCACGTCGAGGATGAGTCTGAGAATTTCCACGGCAGATTCAAAGATTCAAAACAAACAGTGAACACAATCTGGTTCTTTACCAACGAAGAAATTCATGCAGGCAGCGTCTCTTCTTAAGGTGATGGCTTCTGTTTTTTTTGTTTTTTTTATTACTCTTAAGTTATACGTGATATCCATTTTAGTATTTGCTACTGTTAAAAGTCTTCAAAAGCTGTGGAAAAGGGGGAAAGTATTAATTAACAGTACTATATATCAAAACTAATACAACTGAAGGAAGCAATAATGTCAAAACGCAGATGGGAGCTGAGGGGAGCTATGCTCTTGCTTCAAAATAACGCACCCTTTCATACTGCTCAGATTACAATAGCTGAAGCAGCCGACTGACTAAACTCCATCTGACTTCTTCTTAAACTGAAATCCCATCTGTCTGGTCGCCATTTTGGAAACACTGATGAGTATATGTGTTGTGGAGGGTTTTTGTAGGTCCAGGACTCTACCTTCTTCTTCCATGATGGGATCGCAATGTTTAAGCATCAATGGACGAGGTTCATTGATGCCAGCGAGGACTATCTTGAAAAATATTGAAAAACCGTCTGCTTTCTCCAACTCCTTCTGGGTGAGGCCTCGAACCTACAGAACGTCGCTCGTATAACGCATTCATTTACAAAGCAGCTTGTACTAATGTCGGTTATAATTCATAAAATTGTTCTCTCAAGACAAATTACCACGAAAATAGGTCTCATAACTCCAGTATTGCTCTTTCCAGTTTTAATACGGTGTTCCCTTAATAACTTTTTATTCGAAGTAGTGTGGAAATACAATATCTTGATCATTGTTTTCTCTTTGCATGTGTTATCCATTTAACAATGTTGCTGCTATAGAAACTTCTCAAGTGATATGGTTTCTATTATTTGGTACAGTTCCTTGTGATTATGTCACTTCAGGCCCCAATGTTCAAAGAAAGCTGGTTCTTGCCAAGACCCTAAAGCTTTATTCGCTCAAAGTCACCTTTAGCGATTGATCTTAGAAAGCGGTTGTATCGAGATGACAGATTAGATAAAATATATTCTTAACTATGTCCTGAGAAATAGGGATTCTCCTTGAATTCCTAAAGCAAAAACGAAATTCTACCGCGTGTAAAAGCAAAACTGTTCAAATCGGGTAACAGCAAATTTGTCCATTTGTTAGATTAAGATTTGAACTGTCGTACCTTAGAAATGATTAAAGTGATCTTACTGGAATTCTCCAAGGTGTTTTTATAACCCTATTTGGCTTTTGAGCAATAAAAATGGCTATTTACTCCTCAAGCTTAACAGAAGAATCGTGATGAAATACATCATAGACGAAAATGTTCATAATTAATTAATCATAGCTAGGAATAGGAAGCTCATGAAGGATTGAAATAAAGTATATATATATATATATATATATATATATATATATATATTTTCAGGATTATTTTCTAAATTATTCAAGATGATCTTCGCCCTCTCTAACCTTCTAAATTTCTGTCCTGGAGTAACAAGGTGCCTCGCAGGTTTCACGTACGATTTCATTTTCATGTCTTTTTTCACTGATCTTTGGACTGTCATAGGTGAATTTCCTCTCTCATGTGCCAAACGTCTTATGAATCGAGTTGCATCTTTTCAAATGAAAATGATGATCCCTCTTTTTGTTGTAACATCCTCTTCAAGATTTCCTTTCTATTCTTCCCTTCTTTTTAAACTTATCGCTTGATGGTTCTTGAATGGACTTTGAAGATGGAAGCCAGAGTATGAATGTTGGTACCATTACTGTTGGCCTACATGATCTTTTTCCTCTTACCATTGCTCAGATGGGAAAACAGTTGGACTGACACAAAATGTTGTTATCTTTCTAGCTGAATAACTCAAAGGACTTTTCAGTGATTCTTACAACAAATGATGTTAAGGTGGATAAATGTGGAAAAAAGAAACTCAATTCGTTTAGTGTTTTTTTAGATATTAAACTGATTTTGTGGGATGGACAATTATGCTGTTACACGATTTCGACAATTTTGCTATTACACTCGATAGATACATCCTTCTGCATTCATTTCATGAAACTGTAAACATTGTTTTTGATCCTAGCAATGATAATTAGCCGTTTCCTTATAAGGAAACATTTGGCATTCATTGATCGAACAGTCAGTACTGCTGTCGGTTGAATAAAATCTTTCTCTTAAAAAATTTTTTCCAGAAAATAGGTTTCTCAAGTTCACTAACTGTTATTGCTCTTTCCAGTATTGATGGGAGTTTCCTTCCTAACCTTTTGTTCGAATTAATGTGGAATGTCATCATCTTATCTTATTATATTCTCCTTAAGTTATACGTGATATCCATTTTAGTATTTGCTACTGTTAAAAGTCTTCAAATGATGTGGTTCCTCTTATTTAGTACAGTTTTTTTTTTCTGTTTACGATCCTGTAGCGCCAGGTGATATTTTAAACTGATGAGGATAAAGTGTTTCATTATCTAAACTATTTATATTCGGACTATTGCCCTTATGTTTGTTGTTGTTATCACGACGTTTCGGCTGTTGTGCCCACTGGCCTTCCTCAGGTGCATATCGATCTGGGAAACCTACAAGGAAAACTGAACTGAAACATTTATTTAATCTCCGGGCATAGGCTATTCTTGTTCCACTGATCATGTTTAGGTATATCATCAAGTTCTTACTTAGTTTTTATTTAGTTTAGTAATTGCTCGCCCGTCTCCACTGAGTGCAAATATATACTGCCCGACGCAGAGACTGAACAACCACTATGTAAAGTTTGTTGCTTCAAAACATAATATAAGGAATGCACATCCTTATTTTTAGTCGATCTTCTTCTACTATGCGCCATATCCCTTCAAGACGTGGGTGATCTCGGCTTTCCCCGATTTTCTATAATTGTAGATCCCTGTCATTCATTTTCACAAGTTTATTATTTAGTTTGCTTACTACTTTCATCTGTCTGTCATGATTTCATTGTATCCTATGATTGCCAAATTCTTCATACCCTTTTCAAGTTAATTCTGTGGAATACGAAGGCTGTTCCAGGATGGCAAACTACTTGTCATAAGATCCTGTAGGGGTGGAATTCTGACTGTGATGGATTGCTTTGCGTTTGATATAAGACCAAAACGGCGGGTTGAAAGCAGAGGGCTGCAAGAATTTTGAAGAGTCACCACACCTCCTGATACACTGGGAATTAAAAAGAAAGAAAAAAAAGAGAGGTTTCTTTTGAGAAATGATTTCCAGCACAAGTCTATATTCAAAATCGGTTTACTATTAAAACAAACATAAATGTTTTACAATCAATGAAAAGCTATGTAAAGCAATTAAAATGAACTATTTGAGCCACGTTTATGGTACTTGATCGTTGTCTGTGGGACGCTTCCAGAGCATAGCTAAGTACAGAGCTATATCATCCAGTTGACAGGTCGTTTCGCCCTCTCCTTTGCGTTCTCGATGTAACCAGATCAAAGAGGTACTTGATTTTAAATACTGATGAAAGTAAAAAATAACTTTATTCAACTTGAATGTTATTATACTCTTCTTTATATTATTTCATATTCAACATAGACTACTTCGAAATGCATATAATTTCAAGGGTTTTAATCTTACATGTCGAATTAATACAAAAATAGATTTTTCTTTCTTTATACACAACAGAACAGTGACAACTTTTAATATATTTCTTTTATCTTAAAATCTACAGAGCATAATATATATATATATATATATATATATATATATATATATATATATATATATATATATATAATAAAAAAGGCTTAAACACTAATATTCCATGGTCATAATTTATTCCATTGGAATCGTAAATACGATCAAATCATCAGACCTACAAATTCAAATTAAAATAGAAAAAAACAACTCCGTTTTCTGTTTTCATTTTGAATTTGTAGGTCTGATGAATTGTATCGTATTTACGATTCCAATGGAATAAATTATGACCATGGAATATTAGTGTTTAAGCCTTTTTATTATATCCATACTCTGTCCTAGACATTGAGTTCTACCTGGATTCTTCCTCTTGGAAATTTTTTTTCTGAGAATATACATGTATGTGTATTTTTTTATATATATTTTGCATATGTATGTATATTTTCCACTAATATTATCTATCTATATATCTATATATCTATATCTATATATATATATATATATATATATATAGATATATATATATCGTCATCCACAGACAGAGTGTTTTGTTGTATCATCAGTGTGGCTAGACATCCGATCGCTTAAAGCCGGGACCGAAACTCGACCGATTTGGCATAAGTCGGAGATTCTAGGCTATTAGCGTCCAACAGATAGAAAGTGAATTTTTGTGTATTTCTTTTTTCATAAACTCGCCATTGACCTACAGAACTCAATCCATTGGGAGAGACTTGGATTGTTAGCAGTAATAATCACTGTTTACAAATTCGCGCTTTCTTTCCACAGTGATCGACCGATTTAATTTTCTTTTCCGGGAGCTAATATCGTCATCCACAGACAGACTGTTTCACTGTATCACAGTGTGGCTAGACATCCGATCGCTTAAAGCCGGGACCGAAACCCGACCGATTTGGTGTCTGTGTGTGTCTGTATGGCCAATGATGCAAGTGAGGACAGTCTGTTTCATGCGTGAACGCAATCTTCAGGCGTGAAGGTGTTGAAGTATCCAAGCCACTTATATGTTTACATATGCTCTATCCCGATATTAAGGACTTTTAATCATAGACATAGTATACCTTAAAACTATATTTTTATCATATACATAGATTGCTTTGAGCTTACTGTCATATCATGTTGAAAGACCGGTTCCTGTACGATTACCGAGGTTAAGCAACGCTGAGCCTGGCCCGCATCTAGATGAGTGACCGCTTGGGAAGACCAGGGTCTGTAGGTTTGGATGTGCGGTTGGTGCAGTATATAATGTCTCAGAATTATTAACCGAATTGTCGAGTTTCAATTCCTGTTGTGAATGTTATATTCACTTCCGAACAAATATCCTTAGGAAAGGTATGAATCCAACTGTTCTACCCCCACTATGGGTTAATTAGTAAGGCTTGCAGCACTAAACCATTATTATCCAAAAAAAAAATTATATTAAAATCTAAGAATATTTTTGGGCTTTAAATAACCAGCAAAGAACAGATGAGCTGTAGAAAATTAGTCAATCAATAAAAAATAATTGCTTTATGTTCGGATATGAAACCGAGCATTTATGGGTTTTCGAGAAAAAATATTCTGGGTGAAGAGGGTGTGCTTTCCTTAAAAAGAGAAAATAGAGCATTGATTTTTCTGGCGTTCTTTGGTTTGGTTTACGGCATATCAACCTGAATGGACTATTTAATGCCAACAAATTTTCATTGTTGTTAATATATTTTCCAAAAATCTATATCCGGTAAAAATTTTCCTTCGCTAGTAATTTTTTTTTTTTCAAAGAATGTATAACTGGTAATGTTTATTTGTTGTTTTTTTTTTTTTTCATAAAAAGTTATTGTTGGTAACATTTGTTATTCAAAAATGTATAGCTGGTAATATTTTTTTAAAATATGTATTGCTGATAATATTTTTTTCACAAAGTATTTCTGGTATTAAAACATATTTTTACACATTCATAGTATTTTGACCCCAGTTTTTTTTGTTTTTTTTGGGGGGTGGGCGTAACTATTTGCCCATAGCTGGGAACCTAACAGTGGTTCCACGCTCCTCAAAACCTCCTGATCAGAGCCCTTGCTGTTGGCTATAGTTTATCGTCTTACCCAGGACGCGGATGTAGTTTATCTTCATATACCCAGGACGTGGATGTATTTATTTTCATACCCAGGACGGCGATATAGTTTATCATCATACCCAGAACGTGGACGTAATTTACCTTTATACTCAGGACGCGGGTCTAGTTTATCGTCTTACCCAGAACGGGGCGTTCTTTGTGGCCGTCAGGTAAAGCACGCTATACAAAATGCTTGTTTCCCACACAAGGGGTAACGTAGATTCGATCTCTAGCGAAGAACATATTTTCTTTACTCAAATTCCTCGAATGCACGGGCCGATAGACCTAATGCACACTGGTTAAAAAAAAAAATGGGACGTCTATTTCAAATACGAATTTTACACTATAATAACGTTTGACGTAATGTTTTATTTTTTGGCTATCGAACTAAATCTATCCGAAAGTGTCAACACAAGTACCATTTCCCAAAACGATTAGCCGTACACGTTGAGGACACGATGGAAACGAAGAATTAAAAACAGAAATAGAAACAAAAATGACACGTATACTTACAATCATAAGGAGACATGTACAATTTGGGGTGACAGAATTAGGAAGGAGTGCTTGGGGAATTTGATGCTCAGGGACATATAGAGGGTAAAAGGGACTGGGGAAGGCAGAGGAAAAACTATCTGACGAGCTTTTGTGAAGGGGTAACAGAACCGCGGGCAAAGGGCTTGGCGCAGAGTCAACGGTTGCACGAGTGACGAGAACTTGTGGAGATTTCTCGCCCTGAAAAGACACGGCATAGAGAAGAAGAGGAAGAAATTACCGTATGCCAAGCACTCAAAAGTTTTTTCAGTGTAAAACCCTCAAATTGTGAAAACCTTCTTCGTAACGATAATCGTTTTCTCTTCTTTCTTTCTTTCTTTTCAGTGACGGTTGGGCGACTCGACCGGATGTCGTAAAACACAACATGGAGGAAGCTGCCGGTGGGATATCCATTAAACTCTATTCGCCGCCAATCAGCTATTTTGATCGGCATTTCCTCAACTTACGACCCCACAACAACAGTCGCAATCCATGGTTCAAAGAATTTTGGCAACAAAAATTTAACTGTTACTTAGAAGGGGAGAATATGGATTCAACCTACTCTCTTCCGTGTACAGGTAAGACCTAACGTATTTTCTTGTGTATAATACGACCTCGTGTTTCTGTAGCTAAATACAATGAATAAATTACATCCCTACCATCACTATGTACTATTTTTTTGGAAAAATTGTACAATATTATCAATTAAAACCGTCGTATTCTACATATATTTCACTAAAATATTTAATTATTGAAGATATGTTATGGTGTGACCGAGGAAGGGTTAATGAATAAGGAATAACAAAAACGGAGGTTGGAAATGAAATGGTTATCATCAACAAAATACAATACTCGCCAGCGGCGTGAAGTATGTAAACCACTGCTAGTGGTGGAATACTTAGACACCATATTACCCACCACCTTACAATAGTCTCCAACGTATTTATGAGGATTGGGATATACCCATTAGTGTTCATAGGTATGGTATCTATCTATCTATCTATCTATCTATCCTAACCTAGCAAGGGTTACTGAATTAGGTTGGAAGTGAAATGGTAATCTTTATCAACAAAATATAATACTTGCCAGCGACGTGAAGTAAGTAAACCACTATTGTGGTGGACTACTTAGACAATATATAAACCCTACTTATAATAGTGTCCAATGTATTTATGATGATTAGGACTGATAGATAGATAGATAGATAGATAGATAGATAGATAGATAGATAGGATATGAATACACTGAAATAGATAGATATGAACGTACTGAGATAGATAGATAGATAGATAGATAGATAGATAGATAGATAGATATGAACAGTCTGATAGATAGATAGATAGATAGATAGATAGATAGATAGATAGATAGATATGAATACACTGAAATAGATAGATATGAACGTACTGAGATAGATAGATAGATAGATAGATAGATAGATAGATAGATAGATAATGAACAAGCTGAGATAGATAAATAGATAGATATAAACAGGCTGAGATAGATAGATAGATAGATAGATAGATAGATAGATAGATAGATAGATAGATGATATGGATGAATACACTGAAATAGATAGATATGAACGTGAGATGATGGGATAGATAGATGGATGGATAGATAAATAATGAACAGGCTGAGATAGATAAATGAGATATAGATATAAATAGATGGCTGGATAGATAGATGGAATGAATATAAACAGGCTGAGATAGATAGATAGATAGATAGATAGATAGATGGATATGATAGATAGATAGATGGATATGAATACACTGAAATAGATGGATATGAACGTACTGAGATAGATAGATAGATAGATAGATAGATGGATAGATGGATGGATAGATAGATAGGATACACTGAAATAGATAGAGGAACAGGCTGAGATAGATAAATAGATAGATAGATAGATAGATATAAACAGGCTGAGATAGATAGATGGATGGATAGATAGATAGATAGATAGATAGATGATGATGGATGAGATAGATAGATACACTGAAATAGATAGATATGAATGTAGACGTAAACACTGAGATAGATATATATATATATATAGATGATAGATAATGAACAGGCTGAGATAGATAAATAGATAGATATAAACAGGCTGAGATAGATAGGAGATATAAACAGGCTGAGATAGATAGATAGATAGATAGATAGATAGATAGATATGAATACACTGAAATAGATAGATATGAACGTACTGAGATAGATAGATAGATAGATAGATAGATAGATAGATAGATAGATAATGAACAGGCTGAGATAGATAAATAGATAGATATAAACAGGCTGAGATAGATAGATAGATAGATAGATAGATAGATAGATAGATAGATAGATATGAATACACTGAAATAGATAGATATGAACGTACTGAGATAGATATATATATATATATAGATAGATAGATGAGATAGATAAAGATAGATATAAACCGGCTGAGATAGATAAATAGATAGATAGATATAAACAGGCTGAAATAGATAGATATGATATAGATAGATAGATAGATAGATAGATAGATAGATATGAATACACTGAAATAGATAATGAACAGGCTGAACGTAAATGATAGATAAATAGAGATAGATAGATAGATAGATAGATAATAGATAGATAGATAGATAGATACACTGAAATAGATAGATATGAACAGGCTGAGATAGATAAATAGATAGATAGATAAATAGGCTGAGATAGATAAATAGATAGATATAAACAGGCTGAGATAGATAGATAGATAGATATATAGATAGATAGATAGATAGATAGATAGATAGATAGATAGATAGATATGAATACACTGAAATAGATAGATATGAACGTACTGAGATAGATAGATAGATAGATAGATAATGAACAGGCTGAGATAGATAAATAGATAGATATAAACAGGCTGAGATAGATAAATAGATAGATATAAACAGGCTGAGATAGATAGATAGATAGATAGATAGATAGATAGATAGATAGATAGATATGAATACACTGAAATAGATAGATATGAACGTACTGGATAGATAGATAGATAATGATACATAGATAGATAAATAGATAGATATATAAGGCTGAGATAGATAGATAGCTGATATAGATAAGATAGATAGATATAAACATAGATAGATAGATAGATAGATATGAATAGATGGAAATAGATAGATAGATAGTACTGAGATAGATAGATGATAGATGTAGATAGATAGATAAATAGATAGATATGAACACTAAATGATAGATATGATATGAGATATATATATATATATAGATAGATAGATAATGAACAGGCTGAGATAGATAAAGAGATAGATATAAACAGGCTGAGATAGATAGATAGATAGATAGATAGATAGATAGATAGATAGATATGAATACACTGAAATAGATAGATATGAACGTACTGAGATAGATAGATAGATAGATAGATAGATAGATAGATAGATAGATAGATAGATAGATAATGAACAGGCTGATAGATAAATAGATATAAACAGGCTGAGATAGATAGAAGATAGATAGATGAGATAGATAGATAGATAGATATGAATAGAAATAGATAATGAACAGTACTGAGATAGATAAATAGATAGATATAAAACAGGCTGAGATAGATAAATAGATAGATAGATAGATAGATAGATAGATAGATATGAATACACTGAAATAGATAGATATGAACGTACTGAGATAGATAGATAATGAACAGGCTGAGATAGATAAATAGATAGATATAAACAGGCTGAGATAGATAGATAGATAGATAGATAGATAGATAGATAGATAGATAGATAGATAGATATGAATACACTGAAATAGATAGATATGAACGTACTGAGATAGATAGATAGA
Source organism: Acanthosepion pharaonis (assembly GCA_903632075.3). Classification (NCBI taxonomy): domain Eukaryota; kingdom Metazoa; phylum Mollusca; class Cephalopoda; order Sepiida; family Sepiidae; genus Acanthosepion; species Acanthosepion pharaonis. The sequence goes on along the minus strand of CAHIKZ030001106.1, from coordinate 171,429 downwards.
TAGATGATAGATAGATAATGAACAGGCTGAGATAGATAAATAGATAGATATAAACAGGCTGAGATAGATAGATAGATAGATAGATAGATAGATAGATAGATAGATAGATGATGAACGTAATTAGAGTTGTAACCTAGAAAGTGTTACTGAATGAGGAATAACCAAAACGGATCTTGGAAATGAAATGGTAATCTTTATAACATCACCAAAATACAATACTCGCCAGCGGCGTGAAGTAGTTAAACCACTGCTCTTTTGGACTACTTACACACCACATTACCCCCACTTACAATAGTGTCCAAAGTATTTATGAGCATTCGGACATACCCATTAGTGTTCATAGGCATGGTATATAACATATTAACAAAAGATCAGGATCAGAAATTGTCCATTACTTGTTTCTTCTTCTAATTTCCATTCCAAAATTTATTCTGAAAGTTTCACGGAAATGTGCAGACTAGACATACCCGATAATATATTAAAAAGTGTAAATGAATCATAGATTTATATTTGATATGACTTATATTTATATATATTTATTTACGATGAAAATAAAGAAAACACTCAGACATTCGCACACGCACACGAACACACACCTATATATATATATATATATATATATATATATATATATATATATATTGGCACATTAAAAATCCAAAATTGCCACATATGGGGAATAGTCCTTTTTCAACCAACTAAAACTTCGTTAATCTTATTCAACCCCGGTATATAGACTAAGTTCGGGTCGGAATTAAACATTAAGACAGTTAAATTTCTAATCCCGACACGAACTCAATCTATATCACAGGGTTGAATAAGACTGATGAAGTTTTCGTCGGTTGAAATCGATCTATATTCCATATGAGGTAATTTGGGATTTTATCTTGTCCTAATTTATTTGCTCTGTAATAATACATAAAGTGGGCTAATTTTGTGAATCAATTTTACTATTTTATATTACTAGTATCAACTATATACCAACTTATTTATTACCTTTAATATATATATATATATATATATATATATATATATAATAACATTTTTTACAGATTATTTCTATCGTAAATACACATAAAGTTACAATTTTTAAAGTGCACACGAACTTTATGGACATCATGTATATATATATATATATATATATATATATATATATATATATATATATATATTTATATACACACTTTTCACATATATATATATATATATATATATATATGAAATATATATATATATACATGAAATATATATATATATATACATGAAATATATATATACATGAAATATATATATATACATGAAATATATATACATATATATCTACATAAATATATATATATATATATATATATATATATATATATACATGAATCATTCATACAAAAAACAGATATAGAAGTTAATGATATAAATGGCGATTTATATCCTTAAATTCTATATCTGTTTTAGTATGAATGATTCATGTAATGTAAATTGAACTGCACCACATATTTGATCACACACACACACATATATATATATATGTGTGTGTGTTTGTGTGTGTGTGTGTGTGTGTGTGAAGTAAAAAATAATCAGAATATACATTTTTATGACTTCAAATAATGCACAGGTCGATAGTTTAAAAATAAATAGAAATGCGGCATCTATTTCTAATAGAAAATATCCACAAGATATATATTTATCTCCAAAGAATTGCTAAGAAATGATCAAACGTGCTAAAAAATGTAGAAAATTTAATAAAAACAAAGTTTTATCGTCAAAGTCTTTATAATATTATTAAGACGAAAGACCAAAGGTTTTTTTAAGTTGAAACTTTTGTTTTTTAATCCTATTTAGAACCATGAGAAGGTTGGTTAAAAATCTTGTATTTCAGTCGTCAACATAGTGACATAAATATGTATAGAAAATTTGAGCCACTTTTTGCGCTGAAAAACACACTGATTTGGAAATTCTTGCAAAAATCAAATTATTGTAAGATTTTAATGAAAATTTCAAGGCTCATTCAAAAATAAATGTAATTACATTTGAAATATTTCTTCCTTAGAAAATCTTGAAGATTTTTTTAGATTTGTTACCCAAACTTTATTTTTTTTTTAAATTTTGATATTTTTTTTTTTTTTTTTGTAGCGCCTAACATCTGTATTAGTAAGACAATTCCTCAGGAAGTTTAATTCTTCAAACAGGACGTACAATTACAGAAAATGTCCTGCCAAACTAAAATAGAAAAAAAAACAAGCAATAAAGGCAATTAATTATTTAATTAGAAATGATTTTAATTTCTTATATCATTAAAATATATTATGAACGCAAGAATATTTTTTTTTTAAGAATAATACATTTTTACAAGAATTATATATATATTTTTAAATCTTCAACCGGAAAAATTTACAAATTTTTCTCCATTTTGCCTCAAAAGTGCTGAGGAGGCACAGTGGCATTAAAAAGAGCCAAGTTTCAATTCCAATCGAGTTCGTTACATGCACTTCCGTGAAGATAACCTTGGGTGGCCACGGGTCTAAAAGAAGGAAACGCCCTGAATTCAAATCTGTATGTAGCCCCGGCAAAGCACCTAATATGCAGCTAAGGAAATGATCGTTTACATCAACTTGATGATCCCGATCACAGTTGACTTTTTAATTTAATTTATTTGCTCTGGATTTACATTGAGCTCTCTGGATTTTATCCTCCTTAGGTTTATCCATACGGATTACCTAGTTTTTCTTAAACTATATATATATATATATATATATATATATATATATATATATATATATATATATATATATATATATGGCAATTCTATTAATGCATACACTGAAATTAACATCAACTGGCCTAGAAATCTAGAATTACTTACCAAAGAATAATGTGAGGAGTTATACTTACGCTTACTAAAAACAAAGTTCATAGCAGGTTTGCCTATCATCTGATTTACACACCTCACTGGTCTTTTGAACAGGAGTAGGAGTTTATTCCTTGTTTAGGATTGGATTTTTTATTCCTTTTTAATTCTTTTAATTCCTTTTCACTCCCAGTAGCCCCTTATAGTAGGATATACTGGGTTCTACAGCTCCTGGTGTCAACTAGTCTAGGAAAAGGAAAAACTCTGAATTCAAAACTGTATGTAGCCTTGGCAAAGTATATACTATGCAGCTCAGGAAAGAATCATTCGCATTGACTCGATGATCCCAAACTATGGTCGATTTCTGTCTATAAACTTCTAAATGTTTTAAAATTCTGGATTAATTTTTAACGCTCAAGTAAATTAAATCTGTATTTACTGAGCCCAAATGGAAAGGCTTACTACAATTCAACGGCGCCCTAAAATTTAAAAAAGAACCGTGGCGATTTTTTTTAATTACGGACGTCCATACATGATATTATCAGAGCATAAAAGTGGTAACCTCAGTAAATTTAAAATTAATTGGTAATTTTATAACATTTCCTCAAACAAACGTCTTCATAAATAATGCTATAAAGCCAAAGTCCCTAAAATTGAGAAAAATATTATAATACTTAAAATATTTTAATTTTTAAGATTACTACGTAGCTAAAAAATTTCGTTTGCGTTGGATTCGTTATACAGTTTTAATAGGATTATTTCCCTGACATAAATCTCGTGAACATCCGGTTATCGATCGATGTGTCAAAAACTCATAAAATACCACACATCGAGGTAAAAAATTATATTCGGCGATATTTTAAAGTAAGTAAAACTTGTTTTGATTCAGATCAATTAAAGTTTGAATCTGCTAATCTTTATCAAATAATGTTTCAGAAAGGTAAATTTTAGTCCTGAAATATTTCTGTATCATTTCACCCCAAGCAAGGCGGGAATGCAGCAAAGATGCAGGGGGGTTAAAGTGAGTGAAAAGTGCATAGCGGGAATTGAGAAAAAGGAGAAAAGATGAACGGGATTCAAGAAGATAGAAGATGGCGATTGATGTTGCATTTAAATTTTTGAAGATTGCAGTTACCAGGAAAGCAATGAAACTAAAAGGAGCTCCACAGGTGGGAAAAGAAACTGTTGGCGTTTAAGAGACTGTTACATTTAACTATTTCGACAGTAATTAGGTGGGACCTACATGCCAATCTAGTAGCACGCTTAAATTCATGTAGTCGAGGCAGCAAGGAAAAAAGCTCGTAAGAGCATTTGCCATGAAAATATTCGTAAAAAAGACAGAGGGAAGCCACAACACGTTTGTAAGAAAGTGACTGTGGTCGAGATGTCAAGTCAGGATCGATTACATTGCAGATCCTTCTTTGTATGTTGTCAAGAACCACTAGATGAGTAGCCGGAGCAGCTGAACAGATATGGCTGCAGTATTCAATGCACGCACGAATTGCAGATTTGTAAATGTGCAAGATGGACTCTGAAGAGAAAAAACTTCTGTCACGGCAGAGTGACCCAACTTTCCTTGCAGTCGTTCAACTTCAAGTCAAATAAAAATGTGAAGGCAAAATGGCGCAGTATGTCAATCTGTTGGAGTCTAGCATTCTCCATGTTGATGGTGGGGAGGAAAGATTCTCTGTGGTGGTTAAATGAGAGCAATTTCATTTTGGAGGTATTAAAATTTACAAGCCATTTTCTGCCTCAGTTATCCACTGATTAGAGGTCGTTTTCAAGAGCAGTGGCTGCATTACTTTTTGTCTGCAATGGCGACGGATTATATATATATATATATATATATATATATATATATATATATATATATATATATAAAGTGTGTGTATATAAATATAAACAAATAAATATATATATATATATATAATTTTTATATATTATATGCGCATTAGCCAAGGTCACAAACTCACATCTATCCAACCAAATATATATATATATATATATATATATATATATATATATATATATATATATATATATATATATATATATATATATATATATATATATATATATATGGTGGAACTCGCTTGTAAAAAGCTGCGATAGCTCAACTTGCAGTAGAACAAAACGGTATCCGAGGAAAAATGAGGAATAAAAAAAGAAAGAACCAAGAACATTCGTGAAACCTAGGTAGGATTGCATGGTTTCTTAGAATTATATATATATATATATATATATATGTTATAATTATTTAAAAATATATATACATCTCAATCACGACAAAGAAATGAATTAATTCAAAACCGAAGCTTAAGTCTTAAAATTTATCTTTAAAATTTAAACTTAAAATTCAGAGCACAGTTCCATTTTCAAGCGATGCTAAGAATAACTTACGAAAACATTGGATTGACTTTACTCTATTTTTAAGTTAAGTTGGAATTAATATATATATAATGGACTCTCCCGTCGGTTTCGACGTATGAAGATCTGACAGCTTATTGATTCAGTTATGAAAGTTTGTGCGATAATCTTAAGTGGCATTTAAGACCCTCTAGTGATTTACAAAGGAGGTCACATATGGAGCAAGTGTGAGGATTTTGAGATGAGATCACTGTTAGATTGGCTGACATTTTAGATCTTTCTCTCGCTTCTTGAAGATATATTCAGACAAGCAGATTGAAAATTGTTGAATAAATACGTTGATCTCCATTCTATCCGCTCCAAGGCTAAGCGCTCAAGGGTGTTATGTGCTATATTAACTGCTGACAAGTTGCTTTTCAGCTTGTCTTGGTGTCTTAGCCATGGGCGTCATACATTCCTGTAGCCCTGATCTAACTGGCTGTACATTAGTATCTTGGGTATCCTGTCATCAGACATTCTCAAGACATGACCAGTCCACCGTAAGTGAGACTGTATGATAAAAGTCTCGATTCCTCCAATATTACACCTGTTAAACAGTAAAAACTGTTAAACAATATTACACCTGTTAAATATATATTTATATATATATATATATATATATATATATATATATATATATATATGTGTGTGTCTATGTGTGTGTATAAATTCTTTCTGATGATGATGGCCATGTTGGCTGAAACTAGTCGAGGAATTAAATGAAATAATATTAAAATATATTACTATACAATCCAGTGTGTCTGAAGATTTTAATTTTTTAATATTTTTATTGTTCAATATATATATATATATATATATATATATATTTCTAGTGAATATATATATATATATATATATATATATATATATATATATATATATATATATATATTATTTCTAGTGAATATATATATATATATATATTTATATATATATATATTATTTAGAATATATATATATATATATATATATATATATATATATATATATATATTTCTAGGAATATATATATATATATATATATATATATATATATATTTCTAGTGAATATATATATATATATATATATATATATATTTATTTCTATATAATATATATATATATATATATATATATATATATTTATAGTGAATATATATATATATATATATATATATATATATATATATTATTCTAGTGAATATATATATATATATATATATATATATATATATATTATTTCTAGTGAATATATATATATATATATATTATATATATATATATATATATTCTAGTGAATATATATATATATATATATTATATATATATATATATTATTTTATGAATATATATATATATATATATATATATATATATATATATATATATATATATATATATATATATATATATATATATATATATATATATATATATATATATATTATTTCTAGTGAATATATATATATATATATATTATTTCTATATATATATATATATATATATATATATATATATATATATATATATTTAATATTTATATTTAAGTAGACGTCTGAACAGCATATTTATTTATTTGCTTCGTCTTGCCCGAATATTTGAGAAATTTTATTAAAGGAAAGTATGTACTCACCAGTAGGATTTGAACCTGAGTCCTCCTGGACATAAGGAGACTGTCGTTAGATCCGGCGCGTTTACGAAGAGGCGTTGCCGTTACGAAACTGAGTTGAATACGGTAGCTTCATGGAATGGATGACAAGAAGAAATTTGCTTAAAAGCACGATCCAGACATTGCTTGATCGGCAAATCTTTTTATATATATATATATATATATATATATATTACAGAATATCATACACTTAAAACCCTATAGGTAATTAATTTTTATTTCATGAGAGCACCATTATTAACTATGGGATTTAAAAGTGTTTGATATTCTTTAATTAATAATCATTTTGCTCTGTCTTTTGACATAGAGCTCTCCCTGCATCTAAATTTCATACAGATTACCATATTGTATGGTTAGTATATATATATATATATATATATATATATATATATATATATATATATCTCTCATCTCATCAGGCCGACTACATTTTCTGAAATGGAATCAATATATCCAGAGAGGCCCAGTATTATGCAAATCTCTAATTATATATATATATATATATATATATATATATTTATGCGCGTGTGGGGGGATTGTGTGTGTATGTGTGTATGATGAAAAGTCAGACAACTGTCAATTAGTTGTTTTTGTAGATAACTACGATGGGAATAGTTTAAGTAAAAAAAAATGCATTGAAATGGTTTTATTAACGACTAACAGATGAATTTACCATTTAAATTTACTGCCAATAGTTTTACAGCGTAAAAGCACAAGGAATTGTTTCAATACAGAATTTCCTTGAGAATTTTTTTCTGGGGGGGGGGCGTGTATTGGGAAAACAGGTGCTCTTTTAAGTTTATAATATTTTATTTTATCCATGATTAACGGGAAACGTTCTCAAAAATTAAACTAATAATTCCTGGAAAATGGAAAAATCATTCCTGTCTATCAGACATAGTTTAGGCATTCGCGGATTTAAATTTAAAATACGAACATTTAACACCGCGGGAAAATGAATTAAAACTTTTTTTTAATGGCGTTATCAGCTGGATAGAGAAAAACGAGAAAATCGATTAGCCGTTTTGATGATGCTAATCGAAGTATTAATTATATGAATATTCAATCAGTTTCTTTTCTGCCTCACTAGAGCGAAGCAATAAAGACAAGCGTTGATAAGAAGTGAAGATTGAAATGCCTTGCGGTTAATAAAGAACTGAATAAAACGGAAGATTCCGTTGAAAACAGAAATAAATTTCTTTCGTGAGAATCGAGATGGTATTGACAATGAATTGAACCAATGTTCAGGGAAACTGAGTCTGTGCGCGTCTTTGAAACAACTTCGACGCGAAAAAAAAAAGAACTCTCTCTAAAATATAATTACAAACATTCTTCTGAAATAAGAAAAGATACGGTGAGCTAGATCAATGAAGGAACAGATTAGAACAGATAGATAGATAGATAGATAGATAGATAGATAGATATGAAGGGTATGATGAATAAATAGATGGATATATATGAAGGGAAAGACAGATAGTTAGGCAATGGACATAGATAGATAGATAGATAGATAGATAGATAGATAGATAGATAGATAGATAGATTATGATAAATAAATAGATGGATAGATATAAAGATAGATAGATTATGATAAATAAATAGATGGATAGATATAAAGACAGATAAGCAATGGACAGAGATAGATAGATAGATAGATAGATAGATAGATAGATAGATAGATAGATAGATAGATAGATAGATAGATAGATAGAGAGAATGAGATAGAGAAAACGAAAGAGAGTGAGAGGGGACAGATTAATATTGAATATCAATTAACTGAAATACATTTCAATGGAGTGCTTTTTCTGGAGAACTACACTTAAATGGTCTTGCAATAAAAATTGTCTGTTATAGCAATTCATTGGAAAAGTTTGTAGGATCGAAATGCACCAAAATGTTTTACTTCGTCAAATGCGCCAAGAATTCCATTTGTCTCCGATTCGACTCCCAGGATATTTTAATTTTATATTCTGTATTCCTTCAGGGTGTAGGTGTTCCTGCCCCTTCATATATTATAAACAGTGAATATACAAAGATTTTAAAAGGATTCGAATAGGTTGATCTCCGATGGAGGTCTGTAGGCATAGCCTCAGGTATAATGCCTAAACGTTTTACCCACTTTCAAAGGCTTAACTAATAACTATCAGATGTTTTTTATATTGATTCGTTTTTTTTATGGCTTATCAACCCTTTGTAGGTTATTTAAAGACAGTAAAGATGTTTATATTGTAAAATATTTCTTGATATGATAATGGTTCAATGATACAAGACTTACTAATTAACCCATAGCTGGGGAGAGAAAAGATGGATTTCTACGTTTCCCAAGGGTATTTGTGCGTAAGTGAATATAACGAACCCAACGGGAATTGAAACTAGGCTATACGATTAACAATTCCGAACCCTTATCCATTACACCACCTGCACATCCAAGCTTACAGCGCTTGTTATACCCGGGCAGGTCCCCCACCTAGGTACTGACCTTATTTGATGTTGCTTAACTTCGGTGATCGTACGGAATCGGCGAGTCAAAGTGATATAGCAATAGAAAAAAATGGAAATCCATAGTGTGTGCTATCTACATCAAGATAGAGAAATTCTTCGTAGTGATTCGTCAAACTGGGCGAAAAATGTGACAGAAATCCGAAAGCGGATAGGAACAGCGAAAGATGCCTTTCAGAAATTAAGCGAAGTAATAAGACATAGGGAAATGTTAGATAAATGTTAGATGCGAAGAGAAGAATAAGACAGAACTGTCAGTTAAATGCCATGCATTGTTACACGCTTGGGCGATCATTCACTTCCCAATAAATACCGAGACAGTGTTCCCCCCCCACCCCTGGAGTAGATTGCCATTTCTTTCTGAGGTAGACTGGTTGCCAAGAGATGGATTCATAACTTTCCGAAGGGCATTCCAGCGTAAGTGAAACTAACTCGACTGGAATTCGAACTCGGCTCTCGAAGTCGTAAATCCGAGCCGATATCCATGCATCCATACATACATACACACATATGAAAGGAATAAGAAAGAAAGATGCATAGATAGTGATCAGACCAACATAGATCGATAGATATGAAAAGAATGCGATAGATAGATAGATATGAACATAGGGACAAACACAGATAGATAGATAGATAGATAGATAGATAGATAGATAGATAGATAGATAGATAGATAGATATACATACATACATATGTAGATAGATAGACACATATGAAGAGAATGAGATAAATAGATGAAACACACACACACACACACACACACACACACATATATATATATATATATATATATATATATATATATATATATATATATATAAAAAGAAGAGAGGAGCCAAAAACGTTTTTTTAGTTATAATTTGATGTTTTAAATATATAATATATATTATATTTATTATACTTTTACTAATTATTATTTAACCATATGCTTGCTCGTTGGAACAACTGTAACCTCTCCCTATAATATGAAGAGAATGATATAGATAAACAGTACTTCATTTTGGGCCTGATCTGGCTAAATATGAACAGAATGAGATTAGTATGAAGAGAATGAGATATGAAGAGAATTTAGCCGTAAGTGAATCAAACGAACTCGATTGGAATTCGAACTCGGCTCGAAGTCGTCAATCCGAGCCGATATCCATCCATCCATCCATCCATCCATCCATACATACATACATACATACATACATATGAAATGAGTGCGATAGATAGATAGATAGATAGATAGATAGATAGATAGATAGATAGATAGATAGATTCTCATCCCGACAAAATCCACAGATGGATATGCAATGTGACTGGTTCCGATCTGGCATCTCGTCTAAAGTTATTTTCTCACGGACGTGACGACGCTTCCCTCTGTCTTTTGTACAAACACTTTCGTGGTAACTACTCCGACGAACTACTTTCGCTGGTTTCCAAACTGCATGAATTTAAACGTGCTTTGCATCTCATCTAGCCGTCTCTTCTACTCCAATAGCTTCTTGCCGTCTGTGGAAAGCTCTTCCTATTACTTGCTTCCATGATAGCTAAAAAAAAAAAAAACTCCAACTATTCAAATGGAATGTCAATCGACATCTCCAAATGCCTTGATCATAGACAACCAGCTTCAAGGTTCGACGTTTTGCGCGTTCAGAGATGCTGTTGCCTTTCAATCAGCTTAAACATGTCTTTCCATTTTCCAATGGCCACTTTCATCAAAAAGGTATTTCCGCCCGCAGAATTCCAGTTCACAGGATTTATTTTACTTGTCTGACCATTATCTGTAAAGCCTAGATATGTCCCTGAGTGAAAACCCTAGTGGTTCAGTGGTTTTGAAAATACTCAAACCCGCTTGTGGGACACCCGTTCTCATTCTGTATTCAAAGTTATTTAAATTAATTTTCGGTCCGATATTAATGAATGGAATTCTATTCGTCATGTCGCCATAACTATAGTAGTTTATCTCGCGAGATATATGTAATGTCCTGACTGGTAAAGCTTCAGTCCTTTAGTAATGAAAATAGAGTGACCTTGCTATATGGGAGCCCAGCGCAAACGTGGTTTTCCTTCCCCTAGATGGGCTACCTTACTGAGGTCCATCTACGCGAATCAGCTGGTTATGAGGCGCCAGTTGCTCGCCTTCGGCTATTTCCCGGCTTGAAGTTAGACTTATTTGCCAGAGCCTATTTGAGACACATGCCATGGAGGTATTTTAGAGACAGTGGGGAGCTTGTCGCCATTATCACCCCCGGCTATGACAAACTTTTGAATACATATATATATATATATATATATATATATATATATATATATATATATATATAATCTACGTATATATACCTTATATACAGCTGTCGTGTTTTAGAAGCTCAAAAAAATGTTGTTGTTTTTGTTTTAATATAAAGTGCGTGGTAAACAAAAACTCTGGAAACAAGACAAATTCAGAAACAGTGCATAAATAAGTAAACACAAATATCGAAAAGTTTGTTAATTTTAGAGAAAGATGGCAGTAACATTTTTCACTGTCATGATTATATTCAGATATTAAACTGACGCCACGCTGACTATAAATTTGCATAAAATAATATTTGTTCAGGTCTGCTGAAGGAGTTGGTAATGATTTCCTATGCGTTGCTTAGATGTGGCACAAGGTCGAAAGTCTGGAGTTCTCAGTTAGGATCTCACTCACTATTCAAACGTAAAAGATTTATCAAGATAAGCTTGCAACACGTTGAAGTCACCTAGTGGATTAATTAGTATGTGAATAATTTAAATTGAACGCTTATTTATAGATACACTACTAGCAACAAACCGCCTGCAAAGAGATCTACAATGAGTCCAGTAAATATAAAAAAAAATTATAAAGGGGTGTAAGACAAGGATGTGTCGTCTCACCGGACTTATTCATTCTAGACAATGAGGTGATTCTGAAATAATTAGAAGTCCTGCTACGATTCATTTTTGGCGACTACATTCTTAACTGAAAATGCTGATGACAGTGTTGATGAAAGACATAGAAAGGAAACTACAAGAACTCCTACAGAAAATAGGGAAAGAAAGCGAGAAGAAAGGATTAAACATCGACTGCAAGAAGACAGGATGCATGGGTGATTAACAAAAGGAACATCCCAATATGCAAATTTACAATTAACAATAAAAAAATCGAACGGGCTCAGCGATTTAAATATCTGGGAAGTACTTTAACAAAATACGGAAATTATGACACTGAGACTCGAAGACTTATTGCGATAGCCAAAGATGCCTTCCAAAAGCTAAGAAGAATATTAAAAAACAGGAAAATTTCGTTAGAAACAAGGGAAAGTGTTGTGGATTCCGGGATGAAATCCGGTCTCAAAAGAATGACAAACGCAGGAATGAAATATAGCAAATAAATGTATTGACGTAATAATACAATTGGTAATACGGTTAGTAGATCCAGAAATGCGGTTAGTAGCAATAATAATATATATAGAGTCTGGGAAATTCAGTATCGAAGTATAGCTTTCTTCTGGGTCTACGTGCTCGCAACTGTGACTCCTACAAAGCGGTTGCCTCAGACTCTCACTCTCTCACTCTATCACTCTATCACTATCGCACTTCCGGGTATTCACCGGCAGCAGTACAAGTACACACTGGATGAGTCCACTTGTATAAAAAGGGGTGGACCCCTTAACAGAAAGTCTACTGCATTGTTATGTAACATCAGTCCTCCTATATGGCATTGAATGCTATACAATCTCCTCACAGATGAAGAAGAGACTTGAAGCAATAGAAACGTAGTTCTACAGAAGGATGATGAGGATACTATTGACGGAACATGTGAGCAACAACGAAGTTTTAAAGAAAATGGAAACAAAAAGAAAACTTATACTTAACATCAGGATGAGACAGTTGGAATTTCTAGGGCAGGTAATGAGGAAAAGAGGTTTGGAAAATTTGATACACGCAGGACAGATTGAAGCCAAGACGGATAGAAAGGTCAACGTATAACTGACCTAGCGAACTTGAATAAATGGATAATGGGGGAAGGTTTTAGGAGAGTTAGCAAGAAGACAAAACTTATTGAGATCTAGACAGGAAATTATGGAGAGCCACGATCGCCTACGTCCTGGAGGGGAACGGAAAATTAAAAAAAAATCAGTCGCATCCATTTTAAAAACGTCCATTTTCTTGAAAGCGAAAAGGCGGCGATATTTTTTTTTTATATATAAAGAGAGGAACGGTCTACATCGGTAAAAATGTATTTTCCTGGAAAAGAAATATCGTTTGCCTTCCATGCCTTCCGTTATCCTCCATAAAAGATCATTATTTTTTTTTATTTTTTATCCAAAGACGTACAGTCAAGATTTACCGATTTCTGAGGAACCGGACGATTTAGTGCAACCTACGCAACTGTTTGAAACAATAGAGACACAAACAGGATCAATCCTCAATGCTTTTGATTCTGAGTCAACTGAACCGTGTGAACTACGTCAATGTCCGGCGCCGATAAACATCAAATTCGATCTTCATTCCATCCTCGCTTTATCCTATGGTTTCCCTTATCAATAATCTTTTAAGGAATCCAGTAAATATTGAAATGTATCCCGGCCAAGACAGGGATACGTTCTTTCGACGTTAATCGGATATGATTAATCAATAGCGATTATTGATTGATTTGTACCGACAGAGAAAAGAAGATAGGTACCCATACTAATATTATATATATAGAAGAGATAATCTTTTTCTCGAATGGTCTTTATCTAGAAAATCGGTCTGTCAGGCACGAGACAAAGCCAAGACAAACAGTATTGGGTGTTAATTATCAAAAAGATTGATTTGGAATAACTGGAAAATCGCTCGATTCTATTACTTTATAACAAACCGAACTCTTTTTTTAAATAACTTCACCGACAAGCAATGTAATAAAGCCACTATAATGCAATCGTCTATTGAATGGAAGTAAATAAGAGAAAAAAAGAAAAATATTATGAAGATGAAAGAATGATAAAAGAACAGAAATTAAGAAGACGAAAGATAATTGACACTGCATTTTAATTTTTGAAGATCAAAGTTGTTTGCGAAGCAAGACAATGGCGGAGAGTTTCACAGACGAGAAATGAGATGGAAGAAATTGTTAGCATCTTAAGACAAACACGTGGCCGAGTAGATAGAAAGTTCGCTTTCTGATCATGAGAACCGTGTTCGAATCTCGCCATGGCCGGTTTGTCAGGAAAGCGACGTCCCAATGTTATCGGAATGAATCGAGGAACCTTTGGAAAGTGTTTGAAAAAAAAAAAATCATACCACGGCTTCACCCAAGCCTTCTGAGTGAAATTGGGTAGACGGAGCCCTTGGGGCTGTCGGTCGTCATCCTGGCCTTGCTCAAATTGCTGATCACGCTAGATAACACGCTCCCCTAAAAACTATGACTAAGATCTGCTCAGCCTAGTTGCAGTATAAACCACCGCTCTGTGCGTGTTGAGCAAACACAAATATGCCTGAGCGAACGTCTGTAATAGGGATTAGCTAGTCGCCCTAGTAGACTGGTATCCTCGAATACGAGTGGCCAGCTATTATTATTATATGTGTGTGTGTGCCTATATATATATATATATATTATAAATTAATTGATTTAAAAATGTGGTTTCATCGCTACACAGAAGTTACCATGTTTCAAAAACAGAAACTAAAAACTTCAAATTCAATTATATAATTAAATCAAAAGCATTAGTTGTTTTTCATGTTCAAGCGAAGTTTTGAAACACAGCTAATGTTTTTGATGTAATTATATAATTGAATTTGAAGCGTTTAGCTTCTGTTTTTGAAACATGGTAATTAATGTGTAGCGAAGGAACCATATTTTTAAATCCGTTATTTTATAATATTTATGCTCTGTAAATTTACATTGAGCACTGTTTTGTAAAAATAAAAATATCAATAAAAACACCGGATTATACATCTTACTGTTCTTTCTTTTTTGCTATAATATATATATATATATATATATATATATATATATATATATATATATATATATATATATAAAAAAAAAGGTTAAACACTAATATTCCATGGTCATAATTTATTCCATTGGAATCGCAAATACGATCCAATTCATCAGACCTACAAATTCAAAAAGAAAACAGAAAAAAACAACTCCGGAAATAAAAACAGAATTTAGACAGAGTGTAAGTATGAGGAGGGGGGAGATTAAACCTGACATCCGACAACATTCATTTTTCTCTTACTTAAACCCCTTCCACCCACCTCTCCAAAAATTCTCTCTGTTAAGGTTTAATCTCCCCCCCCCTCATACTTACTCTCTCTCTAAATTCAGTTTTTATTTCCGGAATTGTTTTTTCTGTTTTCTTTTTGAATTTGTAGATCTGATGAATTGGATCGTATTTACGATTCCAATGGAATAAATTATGACCATGGAATATTAGTGTTTAAGCCTTTTATTATATCCTTACTCTGTCCTGGACATTGAGTTTTACCTGGATTCTTCCTCTTGAATTTTTATTCTAAAAATATACATGTTTTTAGAATTTTCAATATTTTGTAGGTATGGATATTTATATATTTTTGTATATGTATGTATTTTACCACTAATTATTATTATATATATATATATATATATATATATATATATATATATATATATATATATATTCAGAAAGACAAGCATACATATAATGTGATCGTCAAGATTATAGGTATGTTTCAATAAAAAGTAGTTTTTGTGCGCATAAGTGATTGTTAACATGCTAAAAAAAGAAGAAATATTTCTTTATAATTATCCTTGGTCTTCCATTAGTTAATAATTTAACGCGTACATTACACCCTGCCATTACCACAGGAAAATAATGAACCGTTCCGTTTTTATTACGTTGAAAGACGGATGTAAAATGCATGGGAGAAGATGACTGGTTATAGTGGGCAAAAGAAGAAAAAAAGAAAATATATTATCCCAATGTGGGATATTTAATGATGAAAGTGATGGAAACATTAAGCAAAAAAAAAAAAAAAAAAAAAAAAAAAAAAAATTAAAGCGAAACCATATGACTCGATCGGCGGAGGGAGTGGTTTATTCAACATTTGATAATTTTACGGCAACACGCGTTTAAAGGTTTCAGACAGTTTTGATCAAAGTTTTTTCCTTCATGGTTAGCCGGAAGGAATTGTAAATGTAGGAATACCTTATATTTAAGTAAAATAATAACAATAATTATATTTATTAAGAATTTATCAAGGTTTATATAAATTATGAATTTAGTTACATAAGAAATAAATAAAAATAACATAAATTTTGATGCAATATTTGATTTTTTTTGTTAGGCATTTTTCATTTTCTCATTTCCTATTGGCAGCATTTTGGCTGTAATGCTAAGTTTTCTCAGTTGAACAAACTGGAATTATTTCTTTTACGCTTTGTTACCTCTCTTTTTCATTGTTGATTTTAGATCGCTTTCTTCCAGTCATTTGATGGGCAATAGTTAAATTATGGAATTTAGAATCATCTTATTACATTTTAAAAATAAAGCCTGTAAAAAAGAATATTTTAAAAAATATACGACCAAATAAAAAATGCTTTTTACAAAAAACCCTTAATGATTTTACTATAATAATTTAACAGTACAAAATAATAATATTCCGCAGATAAATCTACAGATTATGTTACCTCATCTCATTGCATGGTTACGAACTATAAGCCTAAATCACATTAGCCCGATGTAGCCCGATGAAGCCCGATGAATTCCGATGAAGCCCGATGAATTCCGATGAAATCCGATTAAGCCCGATGAAGTCAGATGAAGTCCAAAAGGACGAACAACGTCACGCGAAAACTTTTCAGCTTAGTCATTTTTTTTCCCCTTTATATATATCGTTGGTATCCCCTGCTGGACACTTCAGATCACTCGCTAGTCCGTGTCAAAGTTCATACCAAGCCAAAGGCATCCCCTGATAGACCCTTTCACAGAACAATTTTTCGGTACGTGAAAGCAGACTGGGATAGCTTCAGTTCTTACATAGCGGAAGCTCATCTCACGGCCTTCTTCAAAAAGACTGTCCCCAAAACTTCTGGCATCGTATCAGAATGGTTCCTTGCTATAATATAGAATATTATACCACAGAAAAACATCCAGCAGTAACCGAGCCACAATCCCTTATACTTCACCGAAAATTCTGCAGTCATAGCGCATCGTGGCCACTAATACAATATTTATCGGAGGAATCAGCGTATTAGAACACTTGCTGCTATCAGAATTGTCTGCTGCGAGAGAATTCTAGAAAATGGCAAATTTAGCTATGCTCGAGCGGTCTAGGCCAAGATTAAAAGTAAGAAAATTGTATTACGGGATTTGTGTAAGACTTCTAACTTATTTCTGAATAGAGGCAAAGCATCAGTGCCTACTATTGTAAATAGCCCTGAGGTCATCCCATTCTCGTCAGACAAGGCTAAACTCTTCGCCTCGATCTTTGCCTCGGATTCAACTTTAAATGACAATAGCCATTCCCTTACAGACTTCTCCCGTCTCACTGATCAAAATCTCAGAAATATTTTTGTTACTGCCCGGGAAGTTCCAAGACTTTTCAAAAGTATTGACTCTTAAGAAGGCCACCGATCCATACAAAATCCCAATTGTTTTCCTTAAGAATATAAACCTGGAGTTATACCCGATAAATTATTAAAATCCTGTAGGTGTCAACTGTGTTGTAGAGTGATTTCACAGTAGAGGCTTGTATTCGTACTGAGTCGTTCCTAAAATAGGTTCGACGTACAAAATTAGGAATTTCATATACAGTGTAACCCAGATATAAGAGACCCGGATATAAGAGAAACCCGGATATAAGAGATATTTTCTCTGGTCCCAAATTAGAGCCTGTGTTAATGTATATAAAACAGACCAAACCCAGATATAAGAGACTTCTTCTCCGGTCCCGACAACTCTCTTATATCCGGGTTACACTGTAATAAGCATAACGTAGAGAAATCTAGTTGTTGTCGCTGATACTTTAGTATCCGACTAACGGTCGTCCGGCATCGACTGACTGACCGATCCGCTCAACGACTGACTCGTTACTACTACTACTCCTACTTATTATAGGTGGGAGAGTCTATTAACTATAGAATAGGTGTATTCTACTATAACAAACTGTTTGCTCGGTTTTCAAGAATGCAGGTGTGCGCCCATCCCCTCACAGTATAGAAACATCAGTCTCCTCAGTCTCATTAGCAAACTAACTGGATATAGAATCAACAAAAAGGTTTTCAAACACCTCAAAAGGAACAACCTCTTAAGCGACAAGCAGTAGGGATTTCTATCTGCCCGGTCCACTGCTGATATCCTAACTGCAATTACTCAGTAAATTAATAAGACACTTGACAAGAAATACATCTCAAGGGCGATCGGATTCAATATTACAAAGGCTTTTGACAAGGTGTAGAATATAGGGTTATTTCTCAAGCTCTCTAGCTAAGGAATCCATAATGGGTAGGTGCCTGAAGGTGGTTGTTATCGGCTAGTCTCCCAGGGCACGAGCAATCAACGCAGACGTTCCCCAATATTCGCTTCTCGATCGAACTCTCTTCCTACTCTAAATAAAATATCTGCCAAGGAGTATACTTTGATCGTTTGTGAATATCTATGCTGATGTTATGGGTGCACCTCCTAAACCCTCGATGACCAGAGCTCTGACAGATCGGGGTGGGGTAAAAAGAAAGGACTGAAAATATTCAATGCCTCAAAAAGCAAATTAGTGACCTCCCACCATCACCGATAGGATACAGTGTTACAGTTTTTTCTGTATATGTATGTATATATATAACTAGTGATTTAGTCCAAATGCCTTGACTCGCTTTATAGTCTACCAATAGAATGTTAACCAATCAGAAGACGCAGAACATTCTATCCGTCGTGTATAAAGGCGGACATTTTTGTTTACCCTACTCGAATGACCAGTGCCAACTTGTCAGGCGAAGATGAACAGAAGGAAGTACTACGCTCTGCTACTTTGCTGCGATATCCACTGCGAACCTGAACTACGCTTTCCTACTGTCTCCGAAATATTCACTGCTAACCTCTGGATTCTATACTCGAAGACGACCATCATGATGAATAACATACAGAATTTTCACCAATTGAGACCCTGTTTCTCGAGCGCCTATTGGGACAAACTCAGCCCAGACTTCAAGTGGGAAACATAAATGCGATCCAACGCTAAAAGGTGCTGGCAAATGGTCGATTCTCTGTACCGTTTCAGGTCCAGTTTCAAGAGCCATATAGAGTACCACTGTCATAGATGGGCAAGAGCTGCCCACTCTTAACTTTCCCCTCTCGAAAGGGTCCAAATGCTTTCCTGGCGTCCTTGTAGGTGATGTATAGCTTTCCACCCTACAACCTCTTTCCTACAGACGAAACGTAAGAAAGCCTGTCGCTGTTCTATCGTTATTTCAACGGAAAGTGCTCAGACGAACTACACACCTTAGTTCCAGCAGTCCTAACCTTCAAGGCTAAAACACGCTCTCCACACAAATTGCAGCATGCTTTCACCATTCTCTTCGTATTCCATTGGTTAGAAGTATGTTCCACACAACCAGCTTCTTACCTGAACCAACACACAAGAGGATGATTCCATGTTCACTACATTCTTAATCTTTTTAAGGCTAGGGTTAACCGTGATCTTCCACACATAAGCTGTTACTCTTAATCTGTAAACCTCAGCCTCGAGTTAGCCATGGGCGCATGCGCCCTGTACATGGTGAACATCACTTGAAATATAGATGTGTGTGTGCGTTCGTGTGTGTGTTTGCTTGTGTATGTGTGTGTGTTCATAAAATATATATATATATATATATGTACAAACACAGGCACATACACACACACATACATATATGTATGTGTGTGTGTTCATATTATATATATATATATTGTTATGAGACCTTACCCATAATAACATAATGGACTATTCCATACGTAATAAATACTGCGCCTAAAGAGGAAGCAGGGCGACTGGCTGACCGGCTGATCGGTTGAACTCTTTGCCTTCGGGCGGGGAGGAACCCGATTGAGGCTACGCCGAAGGGCGGAGTCTCTTTCAGAGAGGTAAACTGACCCTGAACCTGTTTATACGGGTTCAAAGGGCATATTTTTTGCTGGGCCCACGGGCTCGGAGATTCCACGTTAAACCGGCCTTGTGCCATATGATGCCCTCGTGGGGGGTGACTAAATACTGTTCAGTCTGAAGTCTGAACATTCTATCCGTCGTGTATAAAGGCGGACATTTTTGTTTACCCTACTCGAATGACCAGTGCCAACTTGTCAGGCGAAGATGAACAGAAGGAAGTACTACGCTCTGCTACTTTGCTGCGATATCCGCTGCTAACCTGAACTACGCTTTCCTACTGTCTTATTTCTACTGATCAATTTTTGGATGTGTTGGACCAATAATCTCGCCCGACATAACGTTCCCCATATTTGGAAACAAGGAGTCTGTCAGTCAGTCAGAGCGAGCGAGTCAGTCAGTCGAGTCAGAGGCAGTCCGAAACAGAGTCGCATTCAGACAATTATTACTAAACCTGATTGTTCATACTAACACTTTCTACTTTTCTATATATATTCCTGTTTGTAATATATCTGTGTTATTCCATATCCGTGTTCGAGTTCTTCTTTATTGGTTCTACCTTGGACTATCACCGTGGTACAAGGAACCGGACCATAACATATATGTACACACACACACGCACACACACACAATCCTTCTTTCATGAACGCTTAATTGAATATGACAGACAAAGTGTTTTGATTTAGTTTTTTATACAATTTCTCATGTGATCTTATAACGTTTTTTTTTTCTTCTTTTCGCATGATAAATTATATAAAACCTAATTATCCTTTTTTTTCCCTTTCGGCTATACCTTCAGCTATTTTCAAGCGTGAAATATATTAACTGTTAACAAGAAATAGATTGCTGTATGTATGTGTTTATATAATATTTTCATTTTCAAAACACGGTCAATATATTGTGACCATGTTCATAGTTGATAATATTGAGTGTTGTTTTTTTTTGTTTTTATTAATAAGGCTTCCATTATTTTTTTTTTTTTTTACATGAAACGTTGCTATTACATATGTGTTGTCATCAAGTGTGCGTCCAGTAAGTCTCCATGAATATTTAAATGAGACCTAATTGAGCTATGATCAGAAAGATTTAGTATGAGTCTTAGTGTCAAACATGTTGTAGTATGGCCTTTAAATAGAATCAATATTATTTAAGAATTTAAAAGCTCATTAAGGAATTGTATTCCTGATCAATCAAAATTCGTAAACAATTATATAGGCCATATTACAACATATATATATATATATATATATATATATATATATATATATATATATATATATATAATACCAAATTAATTGGTATGTATATTCCAAATGGGACTTTTAGTCTATATGTGAGCTCAATGTACGATACAGAGCAAATTATAATAATAATTGTAAAAAACCTTAAAAATCCATATTCGGTAATAAGTTTATTTCGATTAATATCGATATGTTCATCTCATCAGGCCGACTAAATTTTCTGAAATGGAATCAATATATCCAGAGAGACACAGTATTATGCAAATCTTTACTTATATATATATATATATATATATATATATATATATATATATATAGTGTATAGAAGCAGCATACCATTCTTCAAACATATATTGTTAAATATAACTGAATGTTAACCATATTCACCATAGTCTATGAATATAGAATACTGCGCAGTACGTAATCTGTTCAATGAAACAACGTTAAAGATTAACACTCACGAGTCAGACACTACTGAATCTGACTATATCGCCATAACCACCAGCAGCTGTTCTGTAATTCTTCGGTCTTCGATATCAAAGGCTGGCTGTGAGTATTCGGGAAAAAACATGGCCGCCTTTATACACGTCGCATTGAATATTTTGAGCCTTCTGATTGGTTAACCCTTCTATTGGTGAACTATAAAATGAGTCAGCTCATTTTGGCTGGCTCACTAGTACATCACTGTGCCCAAAAATTCCAACACTGAAAGCGTATATCTATTATGTTTCATCATAAGTCTTTCCAAGGTTTTTTAGTTTGAAGTTTAGATCGTCGACCAATATATTAAAGAAATACCCAAGTATTGGACACTTCTTTGTCTTTATTTTCTCTTGAAACTAAAGCCATTATACCACACTGGGATGAGGCTCATGATAAAATATAACATTCGTTGTCTATTATATTTAACAATATATATATATATATATATATATATATATATATATATATATATATATGTGTGTGTGTGTCCTCTAGTTTTATTTCTACTGATCAATTTTTGGATGTGATGGACCAATAATCTCGCCCGACATAACGTTCCTCATATTTGAAAACCAATAAAGCCGTTAAAATCCTAGAACCGACTCCACGAAGACGTCTTTAGAAGTCTTGTAGAAGTTCCAAATACAAGAGGGATTTGAATAGAAATGTGGACTAAAAGAAATTCCAAAAAGATTATGAGCAGAGTCAGGGTCAAATGTGTAAGTCTTATCCTGCGAACATATTAAAAATTGTAATATGGCAATATCATTCTGCAGATGGAAACCATTTTGTTTTGAATATAAAACTGTTCATAAACCAATTGTGAAACACTTCTGCAAATTCAATAAATTTATTGATAATTTACAAAAAAAAACTTCATAAAAAGTAATATAGTTGCACATATCAAACTGAGACATGAAAATATGGTTAATTTAGTTGACAATCCAAATGCCAAATTATTTTCCATTTGTCTTTGTGTGAGTGTTGATAACGTTCCCTCAAGAAGTTATTGACAGAAAGCAAGAAAAAAGAACTAAGACTTAATTGAAAGAAGACCTAACGCATTGTTGTTAACAAAAGGGGCGGCCCAACATGCAAATTACATATTGGGGATACCAAAATTAAACAATTACATGAATTTAAATATCTATAAAATGTTTTAACATAGCACGGAAAGTACCAGACTGAAATCCGAAGACGAGCTTGGATAGTCAAAGATGCCTTCCAAATGCTCAGCAAAGTATTAAGAAACAGGAAAAAGATTTGCTAGAAACAAAGAAAATAGTACTGGACTATTACGTAATATCATTTCTCCTGTATGGCAGAAAAAAATAAAAAAGGCACTTATACTCAATATTAGGTAGACACTGTTGAGATTTCTCTGGCACATGACGAGGAAAGAGAGCTTGGAAAATTTGATATTCACAGGACAGATTGAAGGCAAATCGGATAGTGGAAAGCAACGCATAACCTATTTAAACAGCTTTAGTAAATAGATGGCAAGGCATAGTTTAACAAAAAGACAAAATTTATTAAGAGCTACAAAGGAAATTGTGGAGAGCCATAATCACCGACTACCTGAACCGACACTGCACATTTTTAATATGGGAGATTAGGATCATGTTGAAAGTGTATATGTGTATACATCAGCAGAAGCTGCAGCTACCGTAATTCAGCCATAGATACATTTAATAAAAGAGGATATACATTGTTTAGTTAGTTTGCATAATGCGGACAAGGAAATAACATTTAAGATGCGTGTAAATACCGCTGTGAGTTGAACAATGTCAAAAATTAATAATTGGTAAAGTTGAGAAAAGGACGAAATTTTTGCTGAAACAGGAAACTCAGACGGTTTATCGAAATTTATAGAAAAAATTGGCTCCAAACTTGGGCTAAAAATTAAGAATTACTTTTAATTTATCATCGGTTAAAAATATGTTTTATTAATTTTTTTAATCAATCCAGCGGGAAAAGCACACTATGTTTTTTTTAATGATTTGATAGTCCAATTTTTGTAAAGAATATCGTCTGCAAATGTCAGAAAATTTACAGTCTTTTTTTCTTTCAAAATCCCTCATTGATCAAAAAATAAAATTTTTGACATTTCAGATTTCGTTGATTATAGAATTTTTTTTTTTTTTTTTTTGCACGATGAAAAATGATATGTTCTTTTCAGTATGAAAATGTACAATGTCACAATCCCATTGAGAGAAAGAAAGATAAACTTGTGTACTCCTGAAGATTGCAATGAAAAGTCAGCACGATTTTGACGAACAAATATATATTAGGTTGGTGCAAAAATAATGACGTAATAATGTCGATTTTTTAACGTATTTTTAACGTCAAAAAACGACATTATTACGTCATTATTTTTGCACCAACCTAATAAATATAAAAGACTTATTTCCGAAGACATAAAATGTTCCAAGTTGGAACTCCTTGGGTATAGTAATAAATATTCTGGCTAGAAATATTTTAAAAAGCGTGAGCGCACACACACAAACACATACACACGCATACATACATACATACACACACACATACGAAACAAAAATTAAAAACAAAACAAAAAAAATTACAAAAATCATCATTGTTTGGATGATATTCTATCACGAGGGCGTGGGGTGGTGGTCAGAAACCTTCGCTTTCCGACAAGCAGTTCTATTTTCGCTTTGCACTGGTCAGTAAAATTTACTTTTTGCTATTATGGTAGATCCCATCGTGCGGCATTTTTGAAAAAAGCAAATACCACACCCTTATGAGGGAAGCTGGGTGGACGGAGCTTTTTGTGAGCCGTCGATAGTTTTGCTAGAACAAAGTCATCAGTCATTGTGACCGAGGTTTTGAT
Organism: Acanthosepion pharaonis; assembly: GCA_903632075.3. Lineage (NCBI taxonomy): Eukaryota > Metazoa > Mollusca > Cephalopoda > Sepiida > Sepiidae > Acanthosepion > Acanthosepion pharaonis. The sequence continues at coordinate 146,364 of CAHIKZ030001106.1, read as the reverse complement.
CATACTGGCCTTGTTCAGACTGCTGACGACACCCGATAATTCGCTCTCTTCCAGAAACTGTAAGGTCAGTTCAGCATAGTTGCAGTATGAAACGCAAGCGAGCGCGAATAAACATCTGCAACTCGAATTGGTTGTCCACCATAATAGACAGGCATACTTGGATACGGGTGGCCAGCCAACAAGTTTTAATGCGAAACTTTCTTTTTTATTTATTCATTTATTTATTTATTGCAAGAGAATATTGCATTAACAATGTCTGGGACATAACAATGAGTTTTCAAGATACACGTCCGACTATTTAACGGTATTAAAAAAAATGGGGAAGGAATGTTTATTCGGGCCGAGAGCCAATTAAGCTTTATGAAGGCCCAATCTTCATTACCATTGCTGGAACATATTTGAAAAGAGAGGGATTGTCAGGAATTACTCACACTCTGAACAACTCCTACCCTGGGCTGAGCAATGAAATCATAAATTTAGACACAAGAAAAAAAAATATTAATTTTTTTTAACCTTGAAAAACACGAGGGTAACTAGAAAAATCAGGCATAGCTGACCACATATGTAGAGAAAAGAGAGATCACCGCACCCTATTGAATGAGGTTGAAATAATAGACAGAGGAGATCATTGTAAAGGAATCACCACATATGCCAGGCCACAAAAACCTCCTGAGCCGATCAAACATAGAAATGAATACAATATGGGAACCAGTAATAAGGAGTGCTAGAGATAAGCAGAGAATAACAACAAAAATTGCAATATGAGCTCTGGTAACAAACGCAATAATAAAAACAGAAAAATTGCAATATGAGCTCTGGTAACAAATGCAATAATAAAAACAGAAAAATTGCAATATGAGCTCTGGTAACAAATGCAATAATAAAAACAGAAAAATTGCAATATGAGCTCTGGTAACAAATGCAATAATAAAAACAGAAAAATTGCAATATGAGCTCTGGTAACAAATGCAATAATAAAAACAGAAAAATTGCAATATGAGCTCTGGTAACAAATGCAATAATAAAAACAGAAAAATTGCAATATAAGCACTGTTTTAAAAAAATGATTGCTGAGACATTAAGTTTATAAGTCCCCAAAAATTCATACACAGATGTCCTCAAGGACACATGTCTAGTGGATAAAGTAGTTGGTTAGACCCAGTGACTAGACCCAAAGAGTTGTGAGTTCAATACCAGGCCACAACAGTGGTGAACCAAAAAACTTTGAGACGTGAGTTAAAGGGATATAACTGAGACATCCGGGAGAGGCATGGCACGTGGAACTAGAACAATCTACCACATTAGACTAAGTAAAGGGTTTGATTCGAAATTCCAATTATCTGAAGAAAGCCTAAGCGTACAAAAACCGAAACGTTGTGAATATGACAATGAAGATGAGGATAACAGCCCGAATAATGTAATTAATGTAAGTAATCATAATACCTCATCTCATAGATAAAGAAAAATATTGAACGCCCAATGGGGGTGATATTATTTTGCTTCATTTGTGTGTGTGTGTATGTTTGTGTGTCTGTCAGTTTCTGTCTTTCTCTCTCTCTCTTTCTCTCCCTATATAATAATGGACTCTCCCGTCTGTTTCGACGTATGACGATCTGACAACTTAACCAATTGATTCAGTTAAGAATCTTATGCGATAATCTTCAGTGGCACTTAAAAGCCGCCAGTTATTTACAAAGGAAGCGGCATATGGAGCAAGAGTGAGGATTGTGGGATGAGATCACTGTTAGATAGGGTGACCTTTTAGATCTTGCTCTCACTTCTTGAAGACGATTCAGAGTAGCAGATTGAAAACTGCTGAGTCCACTAAAACACTTTGATCTCCATTATACCCGCTCCAATGCTAAGCGCTCCACGGTGTTATGAGGTATACTAACAGCTGACAAGTTGCTCTACCTATATGTATATATAAATATATAATTAATAAACGCCGGTGTTTTCGTCTGCAAAAATAAGTTATTTTGGATGTCGATGTTTATTAATTATTTGCTCTATAATGATAAATACACTGAGCTCTTTTCGGGGATCAGTTTTAATACTTTATATTGCTAGGGTTTACTTGGATTATATACCAACGGATTTATTACCGTTGCTATATATATATATATATATATATATATATATATATATATATATATATATATACTAGCAGCATGGCCCGGCGTTGCCCGTGCTTGATTCAAAAATCGTACGATACAGCAACCGCTATCACTTGACTTAAAATATTTTTGCCCTTCCTTGCTTTTAAAGTAGTGGCCTTTGCCGTGCTGATGTTGCTACATGCCTTACTTCTTGCCTATCTCACACTGCGAATTTTTCTAAGCTCTATACTAAACATTAAATCTGTTATGAAAAAAGAACTAAACAAAATGAACACAAAACGATCAGCTTTAAAAAAGGACTCGTAACTGGAAAAACCGAATGAAAAAAGAATGTTAACAACAAATACTTTTGCACACCCAACCCAGTTCTGCGGAATCAGAATCAACGTTGAGTTTAAGCAAGCGAATGAGCGAATTGGAGTAAAGTGCCATGCAGATTTAAATTTTTCCCACTTGTGACGAATGCGGCTATCGATTTTTTTTTTGCATGCTAGCATGCTAGTTAACATTCGTGTCAGTCAGCTGTTGGCTCTCACGGTGGCCAATAGAATGTTCCTGCCTATTCGTGGCAGCCAGCTATAGGCTCTCACTCTGGCCAGTAGAAGATTATTTCCACTATCGATGGGAGTTGGGAAATGTAAAGTCAGTCTTGGCCTTCCCGCTAACTTGGAGCATGTGCATGTAAATTTGGGTGCAAATCCGTCTAAAATTGCGGCCGTGCATTCGTTACACACACACACACACACACACACACACACACACACACACACACACACACACACACACACACATTCTGCCTTCATATATATATATATATATATATATATATATATATATATATATATATATATTATATATATCGCGAGTGTTATGAAGAACAATTAGAGCACAAATAAGGCGCCATTTATAGTAGAAATCATTCCAATTTTGGAAGTGCTGCCATTTTTATAAAGCATATAACTTGTCTGTCACTAGAAGTCTGCTATATGAGACCAGGACATTAGAGATTTTAAAAGCATTAACGGGAGGTACATTTTCCGTAGCCGTGAATGCACTGAAATGTAACCCGATCTTCTGTTGTATAACCAGGCCACATCGGCTTAACTTAGCTATGTACTCCAGTGGAAAGACACACACACACACACACACACACATATATATATATATATATATATATATATATATATATATATATATATATATTATATTCGCGTGTGTGTGTGTGTGTGTGGAATAGAAATAGACAAGATGAAAAACTATTCATAGTCGACGCATTTGGTCCTCTGAGAAAATTGTATACCTACTCCTTCAGATAAATGCACTGTTTATCATTTTGCTATAAAATGTATTGCGGGCCATTTTGCCTGAAAAATGTATTTCTGGTACTTTTTAAAGACATTGAATCATTATTATTTTGTCTACTTATTTTCACTAGGATTCTCTCATATTCGCGGGCAATCTTCTTAGTATCCTTTTTAAGGGAAGTGAGAAAATTATCATGTTGATACATATTCATTTATTTTGAGTACATTCGACATTAGCACAATGTCATCATCAGGGTGTTTTTTTTCTGATACTAAATTGTTGTGTTAATCTGAAAGTTATTTTTTTAAAACTGTGATATGAAAAAAACGCTAAGGTTATGTACTGTACGATTTAACATTTCACGGTGTAAAACGGAGAGGTTATTTAGTCAGATGACGAAACGCGTCGGCAAAGAATTTTTCCTCTTGCCTCTTCTTATTCATTTTGTCTCTGCTGAAACACACTATCTCAGAATAATCATAAGCCTGTCTTGCTGGATCAGTCTAGACTTAGCAATGAGTTCGATTCTCAATAAGTACTCCAAAATTACGGCCTTTTGCCATATCAAGCAGTACTTCTTAGATAACTCTTTCTCTGTCTGTCTGTCTGTCTCTCTCTCTCTCTCTCTCTATATATATATATATATATAGAGAGAGAGAGAGAGAGTTATCTAACAAGTAGAGCTTGATATGGTAAAAGGCCGTATGTTTGGAGCATCTATTGAGGATCGAACTCATTGCTAAGTCTAGATCGAAGGGGTGTCATATACAGAGAGAGTTAAAAAAAACGTCTACGCGAATAAGTGGATCACGAATTATTTTCCACCCTACAACTCCTTTCCTCCAAACGAAACTAGAACAATATACCCCGGTGGATGAAATAAAGTGTTCGGTTCGAAAGACAATTCACCTGAAGAAGGCCGGAGCATACAATGCCCGGAGAGTTGCGAATATGGCAATAAAGATGAGGATAGCAGTTCGAATAATGTTAATAATACAAGTAATCATAATACCTCATCTCAGAGATCAATCGCCTGACGAAGGCCGGGGCGTACAACGGCTAAAACGTCGTGTATATAGCAATGAAGATGGGGATAATAGCCCGAATAATGTAAATAATAAAAGTAATCATAATACCTCATCTCAGAGATATAGACAGATATTAAAAGGAAATCTTCAAGAATGCTTTTTCATTTTTAAAAATACATTTTAAACATTTTCGAAAATTGTGTGGAGGCATATATATATATGTATATATGTGTGTATGTATCGTATTTTATTATATATATATATATATATATATATATATATATATACAAATATAGATAGCTATACTCGTTTCGAAAAACCCTTCAATTTTTGAATTGCCAATAATCAAATCAATCTCGAGGGAAAAATGGTTTTAAAAAAAGAAAGAGGTACAAACATGAAAGTCTGTCGAAAAAAATCGCACAGATGCAGGTTTGAAACCCAAAGAAAAAAAACCCAACATGAGTAAACAACTAACTAACAAAAGAGCTCAATACAACCGTAGAGCAGACCTAGATACACCTAGTGAGCCAGACAAACCTACCTAGGTTTCACCTAAACGGATCGTCAGGGAAATTTGGCTAAAGAGGCAAAAGAGAGACGCAAATTTATAGGCGATAGATAAAATTATACCATGTGACCAAAGAAAGAACCACACAACACAAACCACCTGAGTAGGGGGCGGTTAAAGATTTATTCAACAAAAAGGGGAGGGGATATTAAAATACGAACATTAAGTTGGAATGTCAAATAAACGGGAAAAAAACGGGGAAAATATATATATATATATATATATATATATATATATATATATATATATATCGTATTTTTATTATTTATATTTTTGCCTTTTTATCTGTTTTTTTATTTATATTTTTATCTTTTTTATTTATTTATTTGTTTTTAAACATCGGGGACGAGCATTGATTTTCTTCCCTAAAGTTCATGAAGCAAAGGTCAGTTATTTACATGCAAAAGGGCAGAACAAAAAACGATTTATTCGATGCTTTGATTTGTCTTTATTACATACCCGACGTCAAATTTTATCCAGCAAGTCTATGTTATTACTATAAAATTGTTATTGATCAACCGAGGTTGGTAAACTTTTCATTAAATAGTTCTCTATTTGTTGTAACCAAGAAACGGTTACTGAATGAGGAATAATCAAAACGGAGGTTGGAAATGAAATGGTAATCTTTATAACATCAACAAAATAAAATACTCGCCAGCGGCGTGAAGTAGGTAAACCACTGCTGGTGGTGGACTACTAAGACACCATATTACCCCCCACCACCTTAAAATAGTGTCCAACGTATTTATGAGGATTGGTACATGCCCATTGGTATTCATAGGTACGGTATATAACATTATCTATCTATCTATCTATCTATCTATCTATCTATCTATCTATCTATCTATCTATCTATCTATCTATCTATCTATCATATCTATCTATCTATCTATCTATCTATCTATCTATCTATCTATCTATCAACAAAATACAATACTCGCCAGCTGCGTGAGGTAGGTAAACCTCTGCTAGTGGTGGACTACTTAGACAACATATTACCCCCCCCACACACACACACACAATAGTGTCCAACGCATTTATGAGGATTAGGACATACCCATTAGTGTTCATAGGTACGGTATATAACACTATCTATCTATCTATCTATCTATCTATCTATCTATCTATTTAAGTCAGTATCTATCTATACTATCTATATATCTACCTATGTCAGTCCCTATCTATCTATCTATCTATCTATCTATCTATCTATCTATCAACCAAATACAATACTCACCACCGGCGTGAAGAAGTTAAACCACTGCTAGTGGTGGACTACTTAGACAGCATATTATCCCCACCCCCACACACTCTTACAATAGTGTCCAACATATAAGGAATGGGATATACTTATTGTGTTCATACGGACGCTATATAACACTATTCTAATTTATATCAAAAATGTATTATAAATGTGAATAAACTATGACAATTATTTGTTTATCACTTTGTGAGTAAATCCCTCAAAATATAGGCCATAGAAACATATTTCATTTGCACGATCTCATATATCCGTGATAGTATTATAATTTTATTACATGACAGTTTGTCAAGTTCAAAGTAGTGTAAAGGTTAGCAAGCGTGTCTCGCACGAGCAATTAAAACACTGTTGTAAGTTCGATCCTCACTGGGTGCCCCGTATTTTTGGCCTTGTGACACATCCAGTGTATGCTTAGGGAATCGTTTGGGTACTTCAATTTCGTGTAATCTTTATCAAGCTTGTTCCGGTAGATCAATTACAACAGACTAGTGAGTTCGATCCTCACTGGGTGCTCTCCACTTTTGGCCTTGTTCCACATCAAATGTACGCTTAGGAAATCATTTCGGTACTTCACCTTGGTGCAATCTTTAGCAAGTTCGTCTCGCTAGATCAATTACGACTGACTACTCATTCTACTTTAAAATACGACTATTGAAGACTAATTTTGAAGCTAATTTTAAGGGGGGTCACATCATACATGAGACTTAAAATTAGCGTATATACTGCTGCCCCTTGCTACGCCGCTGACCAAACTACACACCCTTTTATTGTAGTTAAAATGTACAGCTATATAAAAAAATAAAATTACTAAGAAACATGATTTTGATGAAACTGATATTTTACTTCAATGTATACAATAATAATGCAAGTATTAGGTTGGTGCAAAAATAATGACGTAATAATGTCGTTTTTTAATCTATTTTTAAAGTCAAAAAACGACATTATTACGTCATCATTTTTGCACCAGCCTAATAGTATCAGATTATAAAATACAAACATAGCGAATACATATATTTTAGCCATGGTTGGACGGTCTCCTCAAAGATGAAGAAGAGATTCGATCCAACAGAGATTTGGTTCTACAGAAGGATTCTAAGGATATCGTGGAACGAGCTTGTGAACAGCGATGAGGTTTTCGAGAGGATGCAAACAAGGAGCAAGCTTATACTTAAAATCAGGTAGAAGCAGCTGGAATTTCTGGGACACGTAATGAGAAAAAAGGGCTTGGAGAATCTGATATGCGCAGGGCGAATTGAGCGCGAGAGAGACAAGAGAACGCAACGCGTGACATACTTAGCGGATGACAGAACAGTATAATTATTTACGCGCTGCCCCACGCAGCAAGATGTGCCACAAGACCGAGTTTTAAAGTGGGGTATCCGAGCCCGTAACCCTGGGGCAAAAATTGCCTCTAGACCACGTAAAAACGGAGTTAATTTCCCGAGACGAGACTCTGCCCTTCGGCATTACCTCGTCTGGGGGATACCCTCTGACATAAGCCAGACAGAACTGGCAGAAATAGCAACGGGCAAGACTTATTGAGATCTACAAGGGATAGGAGGATGTGGAGAGCTATGATCGTCTATTCCTGGAGGGACACGGGACATAAAAAAAGAAGCCGTTTCTCGTTCGGTTGTTTATGGTTATACATTTTTATACAACGACAATAGCGTTACTAACGATACTTTTATAACTTTTTTAACTTAAATATCAGGTCATCCCATAAGTTCTGTCCGAATTTTGAATAAAGAAAACAAGTGACCAAATGTTACATTTAATTACAGATTCAACCAACAATGTATTTTCCCTGATTATCTATGACTTCCTTCCATCTATTAACAAGCTTACTAATTCCATTACTGTAAAATTCTTTTGGCTTTGATTCGAAGAACTCACAAATGTCAATTTTAACCGCTTCCTGTGTTACAAAAGCTGTTTCTTCCAAATGATTCTGTAAGCTACGAAACAAATGGTAGTCTGAAGGAGCAAGATCGGGAGAATAAGGTGGATGAGGAATTTTCTCCCAACCAAGTTCTTCGATCTTTCGTGAAGTAATTCTTGCTGTGTTGGGTCGGGCATTGTCCTGATGAAACATCACATCTTTTCGATTCACTAGAGCAGGTCTTTTTTTCCTCAAAGCTTGGTTCAAATGCTCTAATTGCTGACAGTATATTTGAGCATTAATTGTCGCATTAGGTCGTAAGAATTCAAAGTGAATTATTCCTTGTGGATCCCACCAGATTGAAAGAAGAACCTTTTGCCCATGGAGTTCCCTTCTCGGCTGTGGCTGGGGTCCTTCCCCTTTACCAAGCCACTGTCTACGACGCTTAAGATTTTGATAAAAAATCCATTTTTCGTCGCCAGTCACAAGTCTATCCAAAAAAGTTGAAACAAGTTGGCGAGAATGGAGAGAAGAGCAGATGTCAACTCGGGATTTGAGGTTGTTTTCAGACAATTCATGAGGCACCCATTTTCCAAGTTTAGTAACTTTTCCAAGTTGTTGAAGATGACGATGAACAGTTGTATGGTTTGAACTGAGAACCACTGCCAATTCCTCAACTGATAAAGCAGGATTTTCTTCAAGAGCTGCTTCAAGAAGCTTTTCATCAAACTCAACTGGACGTCCGGTTCGATCTTCATCTTCAATGGTGAAATCTCCACCTCTGAATTTTGCAAACCATCTTCTGCAAGTTCTTTCATTCACACATTCCTCTCCATAAACTGAGTGAATGTTTCTAGCCGCTTCGGCTGCTGAGTTTCCTTTCTTGAACTCATAAAGCATTATGTGCCTCAAATGATTCTTGGACACTTCCATGTTAGCAGGGTTTTAATCAAACAAAATTTAATTTTATTGTTCTCTGAAATAAAATTTGATCAGTTTAGATGCATCTAAACATAAAAATAATGTCCAGCTCCATTAGACATTATAAAATACTCTTTAAATTTTGTTCATTTTAACAAAAAGTTAAAATTCGGACGGAACTTATGGGATGACCTGATAGATAATGGGATAAAGAGATAGAGGAAACGTGGTTTGTCTATTCTAATGTGGTCTCTCAAAGCCATCCCACCCATGGCTCTTATCTGCTATCCATTTACACAAGCTTGTTCGGTAGGCTGATCATGGCTCTCCACAACTTCCTTTTCTTTGTAGCATAGCTCTTATTAATGTTTATCCTTTTACCATGACTCCCAGGCCTTGTTCTGCTAACCATTCACACAAGCTTGTTAGTTAGGTTGATCATGGCTCTCCACAACTTCCTCTCCTCTGTAGCATAGTTCTTAGTAGTGTTTGTCCTTTTTACCATCCCTCCCAAACTCTGTTCTGCTATCCATTTACACAAGCTTGTTAGGTAGGTTGATAATAGCTCTCCACAACTTCCTGTCTTTTGTAGCATACCTGTTAGTAATTTGGTCTCTCAATAAAGGAACTCACATGATACACGAGATACATTAAATTATTTTTACAAGTGAAAATGTGCGTGTATGGGGGGGGGCGTCAAACGTTATACACGAGTATATACGTTAATTACAGCAGTTTTTTTTTGTTTTATTGGTTTCCAGAGACATTCTTTGCTTGAATAATGTTTTCCGTTATCCTATAGTTCTCTTTTAATGATAGCTCCCACGTTTTCTATTTAATGTGTAATGTTCACCCAGGTACAAGGGAAAAGATCCACTCACAATATATTCGGTTGGTGCATAATTATCAGGCGTTTTTGTAGGCGAGTTATTTGTCAATAAAAAATCCTGTTTCGTTTAGGTTTTTTTAATAAAAATATTTTATTTTCAGGCTATAAAAATGCGTATCGATAATCACACGCTCCATAATAATCATTTAAAAAGGTCATTGTTGACTTGTTATGTTTCTTTTTTCATAATAAATATTGTTTTAAAACGCCTGATAAATATGCACCAACCCCAAAAATACTGAGTGATTTTTTTAAGGTATATGATGAGAAAGCATGTCCCGATTATAAGGATTTGCTGGATACATAACAAATGACTCTAGAGTTTAAGATTTTAGTGATCGGGAAAGCACCCTCTCGGGAGTCTATTCCACAAAGTAGTCGCTCTTGGGAAGAAGCTGTCTGAGTAGAATTTCCTTTTTATCAATGAAGGTATACTTTACAGTGTACATAGCATGGCGGGTCTTAACTGTCAAGGTCACAAGTGGAGTTATCTAGGGAACCAAACTCGTCCGAACATTTGTCATGGAAACAGCAATAGAGTAGCTATAGGCTTGCGATGTTTGGTCTATGGGAAAGGGGTTGTAAGGCGGAAAATAACGCATCGCGTCCGGCGACCACGAAAACGCATTTGAACTCTGTCAAGGCTATAAAGAGAAGTTCACTTAATAAAATCTCAAAGTAGGTATTATAACTATTTCCAACATAAATAGACATTACTAGCAGACATTCTCATCCTGTATTTGCCATATCAATATACATAATGGTGGACACGTGGCCGATTGGTTAGAACGTTCGCATGCTGGTCATGAGACCCGGGTTCGAATCTCACCAAGGTCGATTTATCAGGAATATTTCCCACGCTAGGTAACACGCTCTTTACCAGAAACTGTAACTAAGATCTACTCAGCATATTTGCAGTATAAATCACGGAGGGTGGGGGGTTGAATAAACACAAATGCGCCTGAGCAAACGTCTGCAAAAGGGATTGGCTAGTCACCATAGTAGACGGGTATCCTTGAATACGAGTGGCCAGCTATATATATATATAATGAAATGGGTTAAGTCCCACAAATATTTAATATATTTTCTGTTCATAAGTTACTTTTATAGATTTAAAATTTTTAAGTAAAGTTCTGTGTTTTCGATGTTTTTTGTATTAATAATTACATTTACTGGCTTGAATATTCGAGAAATTTCATAGAAAATATAGGTTCTCCGATAGGAAACGAACCTGTATTCCTATACGGAAACCGTCATTTGAACTGACTTGCTACATCAATTAGCTACAGAGAAACGCTGGTTAGCAAAGTTCAAATTACTGTTTTTAAACACACAATCTTCGACGATTCCTAGCAATCGATCATATCTGCTCATGAAACGTATCTTGACGTAAACAATGACAACATATAATGAAATGAATTAAGTCCCATAATTATTTAATATATTTTCTGTTTATTCGTTATTTTTAAAGATACAAATTATTTAAGTAAATGATCTGTTTTTTAATTAAACAATGTTAATTACATTTACCGGCCTGTGCGTTCGAGAAATTTCGTAGAAAATATGCGTTCACCGAATATTGTGTATATAAAACAGTAATTTGAACAACTAAACAAACGCTTCTCTATAGATAAATGGTATAGCACGTCAGATCAATTGACAGTTTCGTTTACATCGTGAAACTTTAAATCGTATAGAACGTAACCTTAGCGTTTTTTTTTTTTCACCTCATAGTTTAACTTTCAGATGCACGTAACATTTTTGCCTGAAAGAAAAGAACACCCTGATGATGATGATGTGTTAATGTCGAAAATACTCGGAATAAATGAATATGTATCAACATCGTAATTTTCACTGTTCCTTTAATAAGGATACTAAGAAACTTGTCCATGAATATGAGAGGATCCTCTTGAAAATAAGTAGACAAAACTTGTCTAAATGATTCCATGAGAAATGTTTTAAAAATTACTAACAATACATATTTATAGTAAAATTACAAATGATAGATTTTAAAGCAAAATGATCTGCGATACATTTAATAGCAAAATGACCAACAATCAATTTATCTGTATTTGAATGCATACAATTCCATTCAAAATATATTTAGTTGAAAGCATACAACTGTGTTCAAAATATTTAAATTAAATAACCCAAATGAGGTTTTGATATGCCGTTAAACAAAAAACAAACAAACAAACGACAAAACCTAAAAAAAACTCTCTCACGACATTAATCTGCATAATATCCTACAATTCCTTAAAGAAATCAAACTGCATTTCCAAAATATAACTTCAACAAATCTACAACATAAAAATCACCTCTGGTAATTATATCCACACAAACATGTGCATACAAAAATGCTGAGTATTACCTACCATGTATTCAGTTGCGAAAGTAGAATAACATATATTTTTTTATTCAAGGCTCCAAGAAAATTAAATTTCGTCATTAAATGACCTATAAGGAGTTGATATGCGGTTAAACAAATCAAATCAATCAAATCCCACATTCCCTGCCATAAAAGAGGCCTGATATTATATAAAAGTTCAGCACGCTTTTCTTTGTTTCTAGCGAGATGTTTCCCTTGCTTATTACTTTGCTTAGTTTTTTGAAGGCATATTTTATGCTATTTCGTACGATATTGTACTCTTTGTTTCAGTCTGCTAATCCTTCTTACGTTATTTTAATGAGCCTTCGAATGTCGGCGTTATTTTTTTTTTTTACGATTTTAAACGTATAAACTAATTTTAAACGAATAACAATAGTATGCAATTGATTTTACAACTGCATGTGACATCCCTGATTGTAAAAGTGCCCCGTGTTTACCGTGCATCCGTCATTGCAAGCATTGCCGTACAGTTTGAACTTGCTTATTACGAATTAATATAAAGTACGACGTCATTGGTTATTTAGTTGATTTTTTTGGCAGCATATCAAAACCTCTATGGGTTATTTAATCCGGAAATATAAATATTTCGAACAAAATTTTGTGGCTTCAACTACATAAAGGAATAAAAGAAAGAAAGAAACATAGAAGCGTTTACCGTCTGTTTCAGTGAAATGGAAAATAAATAAATAAATAGAATATACTATTCTACACTTCCCTTCTTTCTTTCTTGATAAATTGCTCATTTTACTATCAAAAGGGGTTGTTGGTAATTTTACTTTCAATAGGTGTTGTCGGTAAAAAAAAATTATATGAAAATATACTGCTGGTATTTTTGCTATAATAACGTATTTGTCTAGTTTCACAGTGTTTTATTTTTGATTGGGGGTTTCACTATTTGCCTAATAGGTTCTACCAACCCGTGTCCGGGTGGGCCTGGGAACGACAGCAATTAAGAGGTGATTCCACGCATCTCAAAACCTCCAATTTCCTGATCAGAGACCTTGCTGCCGGATGTAGTTTATCGTCATACCCAGGACTGGGCATCATTGCTATGCTGTTGTCAATGATAAACAGATTCAAACTTGTCATTTGTAAATAAAAAGAAAGTACAGTTAACTCATCAAAACTTCAAGGATCGATCTGACACTGTATTTAGTAGAAAGTCTCGTGAAAACTTCATGGTTTTCCTATTTGGCTTTTCTGATGAATATTAATTCTTAAGTTAATGATTGAATAATCTCATGGCGAGTTCAACGACAAGAAGACATCCGTAGAAATTCCCCTATCGCATTGTTAAATATTTGAGCTTCACAACTTTAACAAAATATTGCAATAACAATCATAAATATGAATGCTGGTCATTATTTTAAGAAGGGGATACAAATGAAAACATTTGAAATTGAGAATTTTTTTCCATTTTTACTGAAACAGACGGTAAACGCTTGTATGTTTCTTTCTTTCTTTTATTCCTTTACTCACTGAACCTAAGTAGCGTCTCTGAGATGCCTTTTGCTTTTCTACACAATCAAAACGGAATAGATCATGAGTTATGAGTTATTGGCAGGAGACATAAAAAACATTTCTATACTATTCTACACTTCCCTTCTTTCTTTCTTGCATTTTCTCACTGAAACCAAGTAGCGTCTCTGATATGCCTTTTGTTTATCCATGCGCCCAGAAAGGAATAGTCCATTATTTACGATTATTTTATTGGCAGTTGACATTAAAGACTTCTATTCTACACTTCCATTCTTTCTTTTTTTATTTCTTTCTTTCTTTCTTTCTTTCTTTCTTTCTTTATTTATTTATTTATTTATTTATTTCATTTTCTCACTGAAACAAAGTAGCGTCTCCGATATGTGCTTGTTTATCCATACAATCAAAAAGGAACAGTCCATTATTTATGAGGGATTAGCAGAAGACATTAAACACTTCTATTCTAGACTTTCATTTTTTCTTTCTTTCTTTCATTTTCTCACTGAAACCAAGTAGCGTCTCCGATATGTGCTTTGTTTATCCATGCAATCAAAATGGAACAGTCCATTATGTATGAGGGATTATCAGGTGACATTAAAGACTTCTATTCTATTCTACACTTCCATTCTTTCTTTCCTTCTTTCTTTCTTTATTTCTTTCTCTCATTTTCTCACTGAAATCAAGTAATGTCTCTCTTTCTCTTTCCACGCGATCAAAACAGAATAGTCTATTATTCTTTAGGTGTTGGCAAGGCGTAACCCACATGCGAATTAACGAAGTGGGAGAGAAATGCATCAATAATAGGATATTATGGACATGTACACTCTTCTAAAATGATTAAAAAAATCGATATTTTTTCGATTCTGAAGAATTTTGGCAAAGAAAAGTCTAATGTATTCTAATCTGCAAAAATTGTTCGAAAAAATTCTTCATTTCTTTTCTTTTTTGCGAGTAGAACATTAAACTTGAGTAGCACCGTTTATTTATTTATTTTTCATCTCCCAATTCATTCATGTTTTCTTTCTCACGCATTCTCAATCCCTTTCCTTCTTTACCGTGTGTTTGTGTGTGTGCTTAAAATTCCATGAAACCGCGTTACTTATTCATTGCTGCTTGCTTGTCATATGTATGCTATTAGCTAAATGTAGAAGGCCGTGCTAAACTAATCAACTCGTCCGCCCAGTCGGATGGTCCGATCGTAACGAAGACATTCATTGGCAAAATGCCGTCAGTCGAGATAACAACGCAATCAAAACCAGCCTCTCCATCGGACAGCGCCACGCAACACTGTACGCGATATGCCCCCACCGATATCTCTCTTCTACCATAGGTCGTTTGTTCCTTTGGATAAGACAAGATGGCGGCGATGAAGACACGCATGAGAAAGATAACGCTTTCGCTGCGAGGGGGGAAAAAAAGAAAGAAAGAAAAGAAAGAAAGAAAGAAACGACATAAAAAAAAGATGAAGAAAAGAAAAGAAAAGAAAGAAGATTGATAAATAGATAAAATTAGTAAACGAGAATCGTAAAGGAAATAAAGAAGTATCAATGACACGAAAGAAAGAAAATGCATTGAAGATGAATGAAGGTGAAATAAGTTGATAAAATCAAAAATGGAAAACGAATAAGAACGCAAGAAAGAAATAAGGAAGAAAGAATGAAAGTATGAAAGGGAGATAAATGGATAAAAACATTCAGGGGAAAAAGGGAAAATAAAGAATAAAAGGGAGGAAAACAGTAAAGACGTAAAAGGAATGAAAAAAGCACTGAAATAAAAATGATGTAATGCATGAAAGAGAGGCAGTTAATGAATAAAATTAATAAGTGAGTATAGGAAACAAAGAAAGAATGGATAAATAATAAACGAGTAGATTTATTAGGCGAGAAGTGGAGAATGAAGAAATAATAGAGAAAGAAAAAGGGAGTTAAAAAAGAAAGAAAGAAAGAAAGAAAGAAAAAAGAAAGAAAGAAAGAAAGAAAAGGAGTTAATGGAAGATGGAAATAAAGAGTAAGAAAAGCATGCAGAGAAACAATAAATAGTTAAAATTCGAAAGAAAGAAAGAAGGAAAGAAAGAAAGAAGAAAGAAAGAAAGAAAAAAAAGAAAGAAAAATAGAACGAAAAAAGAAAGAAAGAAAGAAAGAAAAAAGAAAAGAAAATAAAAGAAAGAAAAGCATGCAGAGAAACAATAAATAGTTAAAATTCGAAAGGAAGAAAGAAAGAAAAAGAAAGAAAGAAAAATAAACGAAAAAAGAAAGAAAGAAAAAGGAGTTAATGGAAATGGAAATAAAGAGTAAGAAAAAGCATGCAGAGAAACAATAAATAGTTAAAATTCGAAAATAAAGAAAGAAGGAAAGAAAGAAAGAAGAAAAAAAAAAAAGAAAGAAAAAAATAGAACGAAAAAAGAAAAAGAAAGAAAATAGAACGAAAAAGGAAAGAAAGAAAGAAAAATAGGAAAAAGAAAGAAAGAAAGGAAATAAAGGAGTAAAGAAAAAAAAGCATGCAGAGAAACAATAAATAGATAAAATTCGAAAAAGAAAGAAAGAAAAAGAAAGAAAGAAAGAAAAATAGAACGAAAAAACAAGAATGAAGAAATAAAACTGAAAAATAGAACGAAAAAAAAGAAAAGTAAAATGTAAAGAATGAAAAAGAAAAAAAAAAGAAAGAAAGTAGAACAAAAAGGAAAAGAAAGAAAAGAATGAATGGAAACGAACGAAAAACTATAAATAAAAAATTCGAAGAAAAAAAAAAAAGAAAGAAAGAAAGAAAGAAAGAAAGAAAGAGAAAGAAAGAACAGGTTGAAATAAAACTGAAGGAAAGCAGGGTAAATGTAATGAATGAAATCAGTTAGTGTGAACAGGAAAAGAAAGCAAGAATGAATAAACGAACAAAAAAAGAAAGAAAGAAAGAAAAAAAAAAGAAAAGACAAAGAGATCAAGAAAGAATGGTAATAAATAAATCTAGAGAATAAGAAAGGCAAGAAGCACAGCAAAAAGAAACGACGAAAGAAAGTGAAAAAGGAAGGAAATCTAAAAAAAAAAAAAAAAAAAAGAAATATAACGATAGATAAGATAGATGGAAAACAAGACAGAAATAGATGAAATAGATAGATAGATGATAATGAAAGAAAGATGGAAAAAGAAGAAAAACGAAAGAAAGAAGTGTGAAAGAAAGAAACGTGACAGAAAGCGTGAAAGAGCATCAATAAATAAATAAATAAATAATGAGAATCGAAAAATAAAAAATAAAAAAATCTAATGAAAGACAAGTAAGGAATAAAATCATTAATCAAAAGGATGGAAGAAATAAAGGAAGAAACCTTAAAAAATAAATAACGAAAGAAAAGCTGAAAAAAAAGACACAGATTTAACACCAAGAAAGAAACTAACCACATCGCTGTTCACGTATGCCTGTTGTATCACGACTCAATGATATAACGGCATGTTGCCGGTAGTAATGGCGTCGAATGAAGTTTGATCGAAGCACTCATTTACTCATCGTTAGTAAACGGCGCCATTGAAAGTAAGCTTATATAACGATCGAGCATTGGAAATACGAAACAGAAAATAATAAAAGAATCGTACATATTAGAACCAGATGATTATTAAACTATTTTTAATATATTATTTCATTATTTTTGGTATATTATTTTTTGCTATTAAACGTTATTAATGTTTATATTAAGACTATGAGATACTATGTTACGACTATAATATATATACAATATTAGTAGTCAGTCAGTTATGTGACATGCGTAATAACGCTTAGGCGATCATGTATCTTTCGATACATGACTGACGAGCTAGATTTTTTCCCGCAGTAGGTTGTCATTTCTTTCTGCGCTAGACCAGTTGCCATCCAAGGCTGGTCTGTCTTGCTATTTACCCATATCTGGGGGTGGGGAGAAGAAGATTCCTACCTTTTTCCAAGAGTATTAGCACGTAAGTGAATGTAATGGATTCGACTGCAATTCGAACTCGGCTCTCCGATTCCTCAATCCGAGCCGCTGTCCATTACTCCACAGGTCAGTCACTTATGTGCCATACGTGATACACGCTTACGCGATCATGTATCTTTCGATACGTGACTGACGAAGTAGTTTTTTTTCCGCAGTAGGTTGCCACTTCTTTCTGCGGTAGACCAAATGCAATCCAAGGCTGGTCTGACTTTCTATTTAACCATAGCTGGCTGGAGTAGAAAGGATTCACATCTTTCCTAAGGGTGTTAGCACGTAAGTGAATGTAATGGATTCGAGTGGAATTCGAACTCGGCTCTCCGATTCCTCAATCCGAGCCGCCCTCCGGTTACAAACCATGCGGAATATAATTACTAATAATGTCGAAAATAAATTCGACTGAAAAGATCAGCGTGGAGATAATTGGTGAAAGATCGACTTGCGAAACGAAACGTCCTTTCTTTGCGACCCTCTCTGCTAGGGTCAGGTAACAACAGTAATAACAGACAGAAACAAGAATAACATCTTGTTTCGCTGTCGGCCCCAAAGCCTGTCGAGTATGAGGTGAAGGGATTTTTATAGCATATCTCTTCCCTCACCTCTTCTGCTAATCCAAATGAAAGACTACTAAAGCGGAGGAGAATGAGGCGTTCGCGCCTTAGGATTCCCCGGTTGACGTCACCCCTCCACTCACTAGTCTTCATTATTTCCGACAATAATAATATTTATTCGCCCATGGGTGTATCGTCTCTAGTACTTTAGACAAAGACGTTCGCAAAGTGAACGGAGGTTGACTAATTTGATTTTTGTTTCCAAAAATAAGGAACTTTCGAAGATAGAGGTAGGGTGTAGTTTTGACAGATTTTGTCACAAAGTGATCATGAATATGACAAAAAGAAACGAAGAATTGAACTGATTTACAAATTGTTGTAGTGTAATTTTCACAGTGGAGGCTTGTATTTCACTAAGTCGGTCCTAAAATAGGTTCGACGTACAAAACTTTAGGAACTTGATATAATAGGTAATGACGCAGAGAAATCTAGTTGTGGTCGCTGATACTTTAGTATCCGACTAACGGTCGTCCGGCATCGACTGGCTGACCAACTCGATATTTAGTCACCCATCCCACGAGGGCATCATGTGGCACAAGGCCGGTTTAATGTGGGATCTCAGAGCCCGTGGGCTCGGCCAAAAATATGCCCATTGAACCCGTATAAACGGGTTCAGGGTCGGTTTACCTCCCCGAAAGAGAATCCGGCCTTCGACGTAGCCTCTTTCGGGTTCCTCCTCGCCCGAAGGCAGAGAGTTCGATCGATCAGCCAGTCGACTGACTGACCAACTCGATATTTAGTCACCCCCACTATAACACAAACTCCACTATAACACAAACAAAGAAAAATTTCATTATTTATAGGTTTTATTATTTTCTCCGATTTCTCATCTAATCCATCATGGCTATCATACGTAGGCCCGTAGCCAGGCGGGAACATCAAATAATGAGACGACGGCTAACAAACCAGGGGTGATTGCCCCTATAGGTATGATAAAGCATAAGTATACACACATATAGTTGCACATACACATATATTTTTTTCTCAGGTGTTATATAACAGAGCTAGTAAGTATATATTAGTGAATATACATATCCCAACTCGAGACCAAGGCTCGGATTTACGTGTGATGAATTTCGCGTTCTCATGCTGATGATTTAAAATTTTGTGTTAAAACTTGTTCATTTTATTTCTGTTTTTTATAATATTTAAATTAATTATTTAAAATTAATTATTTATAATTTATATCGGCCAAATTCATAAGTTCGAAAGACGAACATTTAAAAAAATATTTGAAATAATTTGAATTTACGTAAACACGGTGTATATCAAGGGGGTAACTCCCTCTTGCATAAACACCGTTCTTAGATGTAATACAAATAATTGGTGTTTATTATACATGTATATATATATATATATATATATATATATATGTGTGTGTGTGTGTGTGTGTGTGTGTGTGTGTGTGTGTGTGTGTAAATATAGGGTGTATATATATATATATATATATATATATATATATATATATATATATATATATGTGTGTGTGTGTGTGTATACATATGTGCCTATATATATGTACAGTGTAACCCGGATATAAGAGAGTTGTCGGGACCGGAGAAGAAGTCTCTTATATCCGGTTTTCTCTATATCCGGGTTTGGTCTATTTTGTTAAGGTAAATATGGGAACACTTTGGGACCAGAGAAAATCTCTTATATCCGGGTTACTCTTTATATCCGGGTCTCATATCCAGGTTACACTGTATATACATTTTATACCTACATTTCTATATATATATATATATATATATATATATATATATATATATATATATATATATATATAATATATATAAAAAGAAAAGAACAGCAAGATATATAATCCGGTGTTCTTATAGATATTTTATTTTTTTTACAAAATAGTGCTCAATGTAAATTTTCAGAGTATTAATATTATAAATTACTTGATTTAAAATACGTTCTTTTTGCTACACAGTTCTAACCATGTTTCAAAAATGGAAGCTAAAAGCCACGAATTTAATTTTGTGATTAAATTAAAGACATTAGTTCCATTTCATCCTCAAGCGAATTTTGGAGTAACTTTTTAAAATTACTGGGTATTAAATACACAGCTAAAACAAAATTCATGTTTCCAAGGTTACAGATAAATCTATTTTTCTAGACAGGGGTGGCTGGGTTTTTCATATATCTATAATTTAATGTATCAGTTATTGCTACGTTTGGGTCGTGGGAAGGGATGCATTTTTCAATGAAATCAAACTTCCGTTAAAGCCTGTCGTCTAGATTTTTTTTTTAAATTATATCGTTAACGGCTAAAATTCTTACGGCATACAACAATACATATATTTTCGTTGTCCTCTTATTACTAAGAGAAAAAACAAGAACAACATCTATTCTATACCTGAAGATGTCTGTAGGAACAGACGAAAGCTTGTAGTAAAATAAGAACTAATACGGCAGAAATTTATATAAACAAGGATCATTTCATTCATAACGGATACGGAGGTTTTTGTATATTATTTGAATTGTTTGCGATGATGGATGTCTCGCCATTTAAATCATTAACCTTTGCTTTTGTTTTTGTGTGAATAATTCATGTATTTGTAAATTGATTGCACGTTTATCGTAATACATATATATATATATATATATATATATATATATATATATATATATATATATATATTACAGCAAAGGACAAAAATTACCTCAACATAGGAATAGACTATTTCAAACCATTCTTTAACAAGCTTTCGTCAGCTACTTATCTTCCGAGCGATCCTCGCCATACCCAGACCTTCGAAGCGATCCTAGCCATACCCAGACCTTCGGAGCGATCCTAGCCATACCCAGACCTTCAGAGTGATCCTAGCCATACCCAGACCTTCGGAGCGATCCTAGCCATACCCATAACTCCGAACCCAGACCGCTTCCCCCGAGATAAGATACCTGATGCCCCCACCAATTGCTAACACAAACCCACTCCCATTAACAATGTGCGTACCAGAGACTGGGTTTGAAAAAATACATAAATAAGCGCTCCGGAGACAAGTACTGAGTGGCTGACGAAAGCTTATTAAAGAGCGGTTTGAAATAATTTAATTTAAAAAAAAACAAAAAAAAACAGACCACTTTAAGGCTCCATTTATAATAATTTATTTCACCAGAGAATTTTATTTTTCTCGATCTTCAGACTTCACATTCGAAACGAAAAATGAATTTTGAATTTACACTTTTGACGGGCAGTATTAAGCTTATATAATTTGACATAGAAGGTGGTGAGTGAGTAATATTGTGAGAGACATGGTCGAGTTTAGAGACGGAAGAGAGAGTTTTAAAATTTATTTTAATATTTCTTTTTATAATACATTAATGCTTAATATTGGGGAAGGAGTTGTAAGTATCAGACATTGACCTATTTCATCAGTCAACTCAACGGAAATGATATGGGAAAAGAAAAAGAGGAAAAAAGAGGGAAGTTGAGATAAGAGATGTTTTTGGAGGAAGGCGAGGGGTGATATAGCTTTAGCAATTTAGATAAGAAACAGATTTTAACGTCTGATAGTATTTTAAATGTTTAGCAATTTAAATATTCAACTTCTTCACAAATAATTTAGGGATTCAATATAAGTCGAATACTATATATATATATATATATTTAAAAAGGCTCAAACACTAATATTCCTTGGTTATATTTTATTACATTGGAATCGTAATAACGATCCAATTTCAAACAGAGAATGTCTCATATCGAGAACATTTCACATTGAACATGAAGAAAAATTAATTATTTTTAATAATATGTAGAAATCTCCACTTTTACCTGAAGACGGTCGCGAGACCAGAAACACGTGTCGTAGTAAAATTATGTAAAACAAAGCATAATATTTTTTCTAAATAAATCCACATTACAACCAAAAACGTTTGCGGCACCTCTCTTCTTTTTAATATACATACTTTTCTCTCGTTGGAACCACTACAACATATTTCTTTTATATATATATATATATATATATATATATATACACGAGGGTCATCCAATAAATAAGGTGAATTTTTCGGTATAAGGACTTCTAATACAGATAGAAGCTTACTTTTTTTATTTTTCAACGTAGTCTCCCAGCACTGTCACACACGTTTCCCCATCTGTGACGGTTACACACCTGGCCCAGTGTCGGATCCTTTGGTTTTTTCCGACGGTGATCGCTCCTCCTGGTCGCTCCTCCTGGGTCCAAGCGTGCCGCTCAACCCTCTGGTCAGATGATCACCAGCCTCGCCTCTCCCGACTCGCTTCCAACACCTGGTCACTAAAACAACTGTACCGATCTCCGGTCTGTCTACCCACGCTGTGTTTAGATCTTAGACAGACGGGACCAGCAGGGGCTGGGGCCGATACGAAATACGGGGTATAACAAAACAAAACTCACGACACCAAACAAAATTGCTGATAAAAAAGGGTAACAACCTTTATATCTCAATGTCTATTACATAAAAAGCAAAATAGTTCTCACTTCCCGACCCGTTCTGTGAACTATGGCACAAGTTTCTATCACAAAATAAAAAAAAAAATGTCGAACTACCTACTTTCTAGAATCATGTTTATGTCGGCGTGTGGTTCAGTTCGACATTGGGCTAATTTCTATCGGTCGTTCGCAGTTGGTTATTCTCTTCGACGTGAGCTGTATTTCTTCTTCTTCGTTTGTTTAGACTGGTAGATTTCTTGTTTCAACCCAGTGGAAGATTTCTTGCTTCGATTCAGTGGAAGATTTCTTGCTTCGATTCAGTGGAAGATTTCTTGCTTCAATTCGGTGGAAGATTTCTTGTCTTCAACTTGGGCTGGAAGGATTTCTTGTTTCGAGGATTCTTCTGTCGTCCGAGGTGAACTGCAACTCACGCCCAACCTAACTCCAACTTCAACTCAACTTCAGCTCCAACTGATTTCTGCCGACTGGGGTCCTGCTTATATTGACGCCGCAACAAACTGGGGTGGGTCTGTCGGCGTCAGGGTTTTCTCGATAATTCCAAAAACTGCATTAATTCTGTCTTCTCCATTATCGCTATTGTTTTCACCCCTACTTCCTCATAGTACCTTTGGTGGGGCGGCGCATATCTATTTCTCTTAGTCTCTCTCATGTCAGGTGATCGCTCTCAACCAATCGTTCCCGATCGAACCTTTCTTTCTCTTCTTTTCCGCAGCCCACGTGACCGCCTCGTCCAACAGTTATTGATCGAGGTTTTCTTTCCTTCTTCTTCCGCGGTCACGTGATTGTATTCGACCAATTGTTATTGACCGAACATCCTCTCCCCTCTGTTTGCGGGCGTGGTTACATCGTGCTGGTTTTAAAAAAAACAAAATCCGATTTCGCACCTTTTTGCACGTACGCAAAATGACAATCCTTGCCCTCGTGGACTTTGTCAAACAGCCCGCTGCTAATTAGTCTTGACTTTTTAGAAAGGATCTTTTCCGCCTTCCTGGCGCCCTCCGTGGTCCAAAAACAATTGCTCTTCTTTTTACCTCTTTGTTTTTCCTGATAGCCGAGAATCTTAATTATCTAGGTCGAAATATCTCTACTTTCTTAACGTGGTGTCCAATTCTTAACAGGTCAATTCCGTATATCGTTTCACCAGTCACTTCCCCAACCCAAAGACACTTTCTCTCTGACTAAAGTAAAATTCATTTCTATTATTCTAATTTAAAAGTTACCTTTCGTTATTTTGATAAGAATTCTTCTACGAAAATGTCGGTCAGCGTCGCGACCGATATCTCCAATTCTATTCTTTCAACAAAAATTAAGGTCAGTCAGAGGCTCTGACCGACATCTGGTCCACACCCAGCGGCCTGTTTTGATATCATGTCTTTTCCTTTCTTTCCCCTTTGTTATTATCTTTCCTTTCTTCCCTTTTCCTTTCTTTTCTTTTCCTTGCTTTAGGATCGTTTAGTACATTCTTAGTGAATTATTTTCAACCCAGTTATTTTCCGTTTTAAAGAAAAAAATTAACAACCTGTTTAATAAACTGAATAAGAAAAAATTAACTCATATTTCTATGAATATTTCCAATAAATGAAATAGCCATACATCTCTGCACAAGCTTCCGTATTCCCTCAGCGTAAAAAATCTTTGGACTGATGTCTCAGCCAAATTGTTTTGACTTCATCGTCACTTTTAAACTTCGTGCCTCTCGTGAACGCTTTCAAGGGACCAAACAGGTGAAAGTCAGAAGGGGCAAGGTCTGGGCTGTAAGGGGGATGAGGGAGCAGTTCCCAGCCCAGCTAATAAACAGTATTAAACAACATTTACCGGTAAATGTTGTCTAATACTGTTTATTATAAACAGAGCATTTACTTAAATATTTGGATCTATAAAAAGAAGGTTAAACATAAAAGTGTCTTAATATATATATATATATATATATATATATATATATATAGATAGATAGATAGATAGATAGATATAGATATAGGATCTAGGTAAATTGTTCGAAATCAATTGCTCGAAAAATAATTTCTCGAACTATCAATTGTTCGAAAGGCAGATTGCTTGAAGTAATTTCGAAACTCGAAGCACCACGTAAACTGCTCCGTCTCACGACACGTCAACGGAGCTGGATATAAAAGGAGCCACAACACTCAATTTTAGCAGTCCTCTTTTTTTCTTTTTTTTTTTTCTATATTTGTTTTCTATTTTTATTTCAGTAATTTTGGACATCTCGAACCCTGTTGATGGACACATTTGTTGAGAGCGAAAAAGGAAATAAGAAGTTGTGTTTGGATTGATATCTATATATTAAGGACAAAAGAG
This sequence comes from Acanthosepion pharaonis, assembly GCA_903632075.3. NCBI lineage: Eukaryota > Metazoa > Mollusca > Cephalopoda > Sepiida > Sepiidae > Acanthosepion > Acanthosepion pharaonis. Next base: position 121,198 of record CAHIKZ030001106.1, on the reverse strand, counting down.
TGAACAAGATGATTTACTTGAAATGTAAAATGTGCAAAAAAAAAAAAAACGGAAATACTTGGCACGTTTTTTTTTTTTAGGTTTTTTTAACCACATATTTCGAGCAAAGTGCCTTTCGAGAAAATAAGACCTGCTATATAAATGTACTCGTTCTTTAATTTTAACTGTTCAATTAACAACAATAAAGTTGGATTATTTTATTTTTTCGAGCAATTGATAGTTCGAGAAATTAACTTCAAGCAATTTACCGGATAGGATATATATATATATATATATATATATATATATATATATATATATATATATTAAGCATTCCATCCCAAGCAAGGCAGGAAGCCACTAGCACGCAAGGGTTACAGAGAGTTGGAGCGAGAGCAAAGAGGAGTGATAGAGGAAAGGATGAAGAGAAGGATAGGGGATAGATCAAGGCATCTGGAGACGTCGATTGACATTACATTTGAATAGTTGGAGATTATACCTATCAGGGAAACAAGAAAAGGAGAGGGAGTTCCACAAGCGAGAGGTGTGAGACATGAAACTATTTGGAGTAGAAGAGACGGCTACATTTAACAGTTTCGACAGTGAAAGGGTGTGAGCGAGATGCCAGACTAGTAGAACGCTTAAATTCATGAAGTCTGGGAACCAGCGAAAGCAGCTCATCGGAGCAGTTACCATGGAAGTATTTATATTTAAAAAAAAAAAAAAAAAGAGGGAGGCATATGAACTACCCCTTAACGTAACCCTCTACCTCGAGTAGCTCCCGGGCCTTGTACTGGGTGAACACTGTAAAAAGAATCGTAGCAGCTATGCAATTAGTGATCTCGTTTTGAATATCACCTGAAAGTCTCAAAAATTAAGATTTTACATTTTTCTTCACAAAATCTAATCACGACTTTCATCTCTGCCGATTCCGTTAAGCCCATTGAATCTAACGAAGGTTTCTCCTGTAAAGAGGGGCGCAGGTTCGAATCATGCCAGAGGGTAGTTTTTCTTTAATAAGATTTCTCGAATATTCAGGCCAGTAGAGAAAAATAAAATACTGTTTAAGAATAAACAAAATGCCGAATCAAATTAGGATATCCACCAATAATTACGATTAAAGTGATAAAAATAAATCTAAGCTGAAGGAAGCTAAAAGTTAGATTTACTAAGCTTAGAAGTTTATATTTGCCCAATTTTTAAATATCTATTTTGAGGAGGGAAAATGATGTGGATCATTTTCTGGAGCAATCTCTCAAATTTCGTAACAGACAATACACATAAGGTCGTCTGAAATTTCAAAACCTTAACCCTTTTAGTCCTGTGTTCCTGAAGAATTTTAACCCTACTGCCTGAGCCCCTGAGTCAAAATTCGTAAATAATTGGTATGTAATGTTTAACGGTAGATTTAAAAATAGTTACAAATATTTACGCACCGTTCAACCGGTGGCTGGACATTAAGCCATTTTTTTCTCTACCACCGTTCAACCGGTGGTAAGGTGGTAAGTTGTTTTTCTCTACCTCCGGTAAAGCGGAGTCGGGGATCAAAGGGTTAAAAGCGTTTGAGATAACGTCGCTGATTGGTTAATAAATGCGAATGTGGAAATCCAATTTAGAGTCTACTGTTTTGCACAAAAATGAATCAATTTCCATGGAAGACTTACTTGGTACACAATTGAGATTTTTAGTGATATTACTTAAGTCTATTGACTTTTTCAGTAGTTTTAACGGGATCACACACAAACACACACACACATATATATATATATATAAGTATATATATCAAGTATGTGGTGCAGTTCAATTTACAGTACATGAATCATTCATACAAAAACAGATATAGAAGTTAATGATATAAATGGCGAGAATACATCTTCGCAAAGAAATTTAATAAATTACATTAACCCTGAACCTGTAGATGAATATTATGATCCCTGTTTATAAATTCCAGTTGCATAAGGTCTTTTTTTTTAGTTTTTTACAAGCTTTCAAGACATCATCAGGTATGGAAATAGATTTGTTTTTGTTTTTTACTTCTCGGTAATAACAGGACAACGAAAGAATAGATGTAATCCGAAATATGTTTTTAGAAATGTGTTATTGTTAAGTGTAAGAAATTTTGGAACGTGCGGTCGCAACGCTGAAGTTGAATTTTTAAATTTTAAGATTCTGCGTTTTTGTACTAATATGGTAATAGGAGAATTCTTTTGTACTGGTAGGTTTTTCAGTCAATGTGGCATGAACTATATTGTTCAATAATTACAGGAATGTCACACTTATTATCCGAAAGTTGCACATGTCCTCCATCATGAGCAATACAAAGGGTAATACGATTTTGCAGTTCACGGAAAACATTTGCCAACTGATTTACAATAATGCCTGGAATCACATTAGTTATTTTAGCTATACTTAAAACTAGGTACATTAAACTTTATAACATTTTTTAAAGATTTCTATCGCAAATACAAATAAAGTTATAAATTTTTTAAACATGCACACGAACTGTATGGACACCCTGTATATATATATAAAGAAATAAAGGCTTTTTTTATTGATTAATCTGACATATTTTTATCATTATTTACCTTATTCAGACTATTGTCCTCATCTTTTTCGACATATTTATCACAACGTTTCGGCCGTTGTACGCTCAGGGCTTCTTCAGATGGTTGGAATGTCGAACTGAACTCTTTATTTCGCTTACTGGGGTAGACTGTTCTAGTTCCACGTGCCATGGATGTCAGTTATCAGTTATCTCCTGTTAATTTCCCTCTGAAAGTTCTCCACTGGCTTAACCGGGTATTGAACTCACACTCTTTGGATCCTTTCACTGGATCTAAACAACGCCTTTTTCCACTGTGCCATGTGTCAAAGATGAGGACAATACTCCGAATAATGTAAATAATGTACATAATACCTCATCTCAGAAATATAGACATATTTTTATCACTTTTATTATAAGTCTAACCATAATTTTGAAATAAAAAGACTTTAATTAAGAGAGAAAATAAGTGGAATGTGTAAAAAATGCTAGATTATCTACGGTATTTGGGTTCAGGTTCTTGCAACAATTTACCTTCCTTGGCAGATCTATAACTTTCTATATTTACTGATGTCTACATCCCAAAAACCATTTTAAAGAGTTTGCATTCACGTCAACAAATCGCAAAATGCGTAACAGTTGAAATTCCATTTGAAGATTCGTAGTCACATCAAATATAACATAAATCCTAAAATGTTTTTTTTTTCGAACATTGCCTTAATTCCAGTTTCAAAAGTAGCTGCTTTACAATTAAGGATCTCGTTTTAAATATCACTTGAAAGTTCAGAAAATACGCAGTTTTTTCATCACAATATCTAAATGCGATCTTAAACAATCATCGTATTCTACAGTTTCTATACATACAGGGAGAAAATTATCCCTGTTGTTTGACTGTTGCGTGTCTTCCAAAATGGTAATTCTTGACAGGTCAAAATTTCAATACAATGATTTAACCTTTTCATTATATAACAATTTTATTCGATCGATCTATTATGCAACTGATCTAAAACTGCTTTCCAGTGATTGATCGCTGTATCAATTCGATTTTGGCCAAAGGTTTTCAGAGCAATTACAGAATTCAGATAGTTCTGAGAATTTTTTATGTCGTAACTAGCAGCATGGCCCGGCGTTGCCCGTGCTCGATTCAAAAATCGTACGGCTCATACAGCAATCGCTATCACTTGACTTAAAATATTTTTACCCTTCCTTGCCTTTAAAGGAGTGCCCTTTGCCGTGCTGATGTTGCTACATGCCTTACTTCTTGCCTATCTCACACTGCGAATTTTTTCTAAACTCTATACTAAACATTAAATCTGTTACGAAAGAAGAACTAAACAAAATGAACACAAAACGATCAGCTTTAAAAAAATATTCGTAACTGGAAAAACCGAATGAAAAAAGAATGTTAACAAACAAATACTTTTTCACACCCAACCCAGTTCTGCGGAATCAGAATCAACGTTGAGTTTAATCAAGCGAATGAGCCAATTGGAGTAACGTGCCATGCAGATTTAAATTTTTCCCACTTGTGACGAATGCAGCTATCGATTTTTTTTTGTATGCTAGCATGCTAGTTAACATTCGTGTCAGTCAGCTGTTGGCTCTCACGCTGGCCAATAGAATCTTCCTGCCTATTCGTGGCAGCCAGCTATAGGCTCTCACTCTGGCCAGTACGAAATGGCCGCAAACTACATGAAAACTGCCGTAGAAGCATGAAAAAATCAATTATTTCCACTATCGATGGGAGTTGGGAAATGCAACGTCGGTCTTGACCTTTTTACTAACTTGGAGCATGTGCATGTATATTTTGGTACAAATCCGTCGAAAATTGCGGCCGTGCATTCGTTACACACACACACAGACACACACATCCTGTCTTTTATAGATAGAGATCACGTTGTTCAAATCGCAGTAACCGGTGGCTGTTCATGTGTTCTTTTGTTGACAAAATAACAGACATGGGAAACAGAAGAATTTGTTTAGAATGGGATATCCTGTCATCCAAACATACTGTTTATAATAGTTGGAATTAAAAAAAACGATGCCATTCTTTGTCAACAAATTTGGTTTAGGTTTTCAGTCCAAGCTTTTGCTTCTCACTTCCGAGAAGGATAATATTTTTCTTCCTTTTGAATCTTCTTCTTTCTTTAGAAAACTTTTAAAGAAAAACATTGCAAAAAATTCCTTGAGAAAGTCTTTAGATAAAATGATTGACAAAATCCTTGAGAAAATCCATGAGAAATCCTCAAAGGAAAAATCTTAAAGAAAATCCTTAAAAGAAAATCCATGAGAAAATCTTTTAAGAAAGGCCTTGAAAAAATATTTGAGAAAATCCTTAAAGAAGATCCTTGATAAAATCCTTAAAGAACGCGCTTGAAGAAAATCCTTGTGAAACTCTTTAAAGAACATCTTTAAGAAAATCCTTGAGGGAATCCTTAAAGAAAAACCCTTGAATAAAATCCTTCAGAAAATTCTTAAAGAAAATCCTTCAGAAAATCGTTATAAAAAACCTTGAAGAAAACCATTGAAAAATCCTTTAGAAAATTAAAGAACATCCTGTGAGAAAATCCTTAAAGAAGATTCACGAGAAAATCATAAAAAGAAATTCTTGAGAAAAGGCTTTAAGAAAATCCTTAAAGAAAATCCTAAAGAAAATAATTGAGAAAATACTCGACGAAACCCTTAAAGGAAAATTCTAGAGAAAATCTCAGATATCTTTAAACAACGTAGAAATTTTAAACCTGCATTCTCGTTGGACTGATGTTATTGAAATTGAAAATGATTACATTTTTGATAAATAATATTTAAATAATATTTAAATCAGTTTAATTGTCATTTGTTTTTCTAACTTTTCTTGTCAAACGTTATCATTTTACGAAAATTATCGTATGGATTACCGTCAGAAGACTTGACTAACAATTTTAAATTCTAACAAAAAACGAACACGAATACAGTACCAATAACACGAAATCACAAATCCATTATTAATTTGAATGAGAAAGAACCTTAAATCACGAGATGGACGAATAAGTAGGAATTAATAGTGGTGCACAAGCCTCCAGACCCGAAAGACAAATCCTGTGGATTATATCTAAAGAGAAAATAAAGAGGAAGGGACTCATCAGTATCAGAATTGTATTTATAAAACATGAACAACGGACGAGTTTAAAAGATCATAGTAACTGATTGGAACTCTAAAATGAATGATAAGTGGAAAGGAAATGCTATGTCGTTAAGAAACACAGCGAAAAATGGAAACTTAACACCATGTGTAATTTAAAAGACTGAACGTGCGTCAAACGAACTCATCAATATGGTTAAGCAAAGGAAGGTGAAAATGGGAAACGAATACCTAATCATTACGTTCTTGATTACGAGCCGTGTCTCCACAGGACGTAGATGATCATAGCTCTCCACAACTTCCTGTCCCTTGTAGCTCTTAATAAACTTTGTTTTTCTATTATTTATTCTAAGCCTCGTTTCACCATTCATTTACTCATACTCGCTAAGTATGCTATGCGTTGTTGTTCACCTGTCCCTCTTGCCCTCTATCTGCCCCGTGTGTATCAGATTTTCCAAACCCTCCTTCCTCATTATGTGCACCGGAAACCTCAACTCTATCTCTTTGATATGAAGTATTAGTTTCCTTTTTTGTTACTATTCTCTCCAAAACTTTGCTGTTTCTCACATGTTCAGTTCATGGTATCTTCAGCATCCTTCTGTAGAACTATATTTCTGTTGCATCGAGCCCCCTCTTCATCTCTGAGGAGATCGTCCAACACTCACTCACATACAGAAGGACAAATAGCATATAGCAGTTTAGTACTCGTTTCCCTCAATAAAAACACAACCTATGCATAAAAGACAACAGACTGTATATTTTATAGTGACTAATCTATGATATTCATATTCCCCACTGAATCAAGTGCAATGACACAGAATGAGATTGTGCTTAAACTAAATATCTGAAAAGTAAATGTTTATTTCATCTTTAAGGTATCAACTTAGTAATAAACGTGAATGAGTTCTATATTCTGAACCAGTCATATAGTCCAGACAACTTCTATAGTCTGAACAAGTCCGGTAGTCCGAAAAACTTCTATTGTCCGAACAAGGTCAATTGTCACTACAACATCCATTGTCCAAACAAATCCTAATATCTGTAATCCGAACAACTTCTATAGTCCGAACAAGTCCGGTAGTCCGAAAAACTTCTATTGTCCGAACAAGGTCAATTGTCACTACAACATCTATTGTCCAAACAAATCCTAATATCTGTAATCCGAACAACTTCTATAGTCCGAACAAGTCCGGTAGTCCGAAAAACTTCTATTGTCCGAACAAGGTCAATTGTCACTACAACATCTATTGTCCAAACAAATCCTAATATCTGTAAAACTTCTAGAGTCTGAACAAGTTCAATTGTCCAAACAACTTCTATAGTTCGAACAAGTCCTGTAATCCGAACACCTTCTGTATTCCGAACAACTCCTATAGTCCAGACAACTTCTATAGTCTGAACAACTCCTGTAATCCGAACAACATCTATAGTCCGAAGCAGTCCTATAGTCTAAACATGTCCTATAATACAAAAACTCGTAAAATGTTATTTGTTAAAATAGCCGTTTCCATACTGGAAACATTCGTCATTCATTTTCCAAACATCTATTTTCGGATGAAATTTATTAAATATTTTTCTTAAAACAGGTTTTTTTTGTTTGTTTTTTTTTTCAGAAAAATTGACTTCTGAAACCTATTGATTTTAATATCTCTTTTCAGTATTGCTAGGTGTTTACTGACTAACCTTTTGTTTTTGGTTGTGTGGAAAGTTAGCTGTTTGATAACATCATTACTTTAACTTCTAGTTTGATATTTTTCGTTTCTTTTATTATTTCACTCCAAGCAAATCAATAAAGCTACGAAAACGCAGGAGGTTTTTAGGTGTAAAAAATATGAGAAAAAAAAAACATTTTTTTTTAAAGAGATAGACTAATAAAAGGAATTAAGAAAACAAAAGATAACGACATTTTTGAAGATCAAAGTTAACTGGAAAGCAAGAAACCGGAAGAGAGTTCCACAAGCGATAAGTGTGAGAGAAGAAACTGTTAGCATAGAACTTACGGTTGCATATAGCCATTTCACATGTAAGATGAATTGCCGTCAATCCAGTACTGCATTTAAATTTATAACGTGCAGATACCAAAGAATAATATTCATCAAAACTATTACTATGAAGTTATTTATAGAAAAAGCCCAGGAGAGTTATAATGCAGCTCTGGGTAAGTGACTGAACTGGAGATGCTAGATCAAGGCCAATAACATTGCAGACACTACTTTAGATTGTATATGTCGACCATTTTTGTTATTGCTGATTGTATAACTCTTCTAATGAAATGTTTCGGACGTTGTACGATCAGGCCTTCTTCAGACGATTGGAATTTCTAACCGAATCCTTTATTTCGTTCACCAGAGTAGATTATTCTTGATCCACGTGCCATGCCTCTTCAGGATGTCTCAGTTATTTCCCTTTAACTCAACTTTCTAAGTTTGTTTTTTTTTTTTTTTTTTTAACAAACGCCTTTATCCACGGAGCCATGTGTCCTTTTTTCTTTTTTTCTTTCTTTTTTTATTATTTTGCATATCTCTTCATTTATGTTTATGTAAGTCCAGGATAGAACGATCGTCTTCTTTAAGATTTATAAGATTAATTCTTTTCAAGGCACTGATCTGATATACTCAAAATTTAAGAATATATATATATATATATATATATATATATATATATATATATATATATATATATACCATTTAAAATATGTATATCTCGGAAGCATGTTTTCATTGAGACATGTTTCGTAGAATAATTTAGACATGTTCCGTCTGCTTATTCTCGATTAGATCCTTTTATATTCACCGATAAGCTTTTTTTGTGTGGTTATTGAAAGACGAGAGGAAAACGTCGTGTTAATACATATTATATTTATTTACCGAGTACTTTCGACATAGCACATTGTCATCATCGGGGTGTTGTTAATTACAGGAAAAGTATTGTAGTGTTCATTGTTGTGAAATAAAAAATTGTTGTGATCATCTGAAAATTAAATTTCTTTTATATGGAGGAGTGCTACGCCATGACATGGCATAGAACTCCACCGTTTAAGGGGAGGTAACTAAGTATGTTGTGCAAAGATTTTATGAAATGAGTAGTAGAATAACTAAAGGAAAGAACTATTATATATAGGTTCAAGAATGTTTAATTTGTGTTTATTCTTTTCGTGAAAACGTATATTTTATGTATTCTCAGCTGCCATCTTATGTAACGACTTATGTTCACAATCGGAATGTTAAATAAGATCACCACGTTTCCTGATGTCAGTTAATAAAACTGAGACGAACTCTTTTGTTCTCACAGTCAACTCATATATATATATATATATATATATATATATATATATATATATATATATATATATATATATATATATATACAACATTTCCTCCCACCATTACTACACGATAATAAATTTACACCTTTTTTTTCTCCCACTCTCACAATATGAAATCACTAATTTATAAACCCGGAGCGCATTTTCCGTTTACAGTTGGTTTTCAAATATGAAGCCGTTTTTATCAACTTCAATGAAATAAATATCACCCATGTTTTTTTTTAAGTGTTTTTCATTATATTATATTTTTTGCTCTGTCTTTGACATAGAGCTATATATATATATTAAATTGTGTGTATTTAGGCAGCATTTTTCCATTCATAAACCGAAACCTTAGATTGGATTAAAAAATATGGATCAATATTGTGATTTTCTTTCTTCGTTTAATGATAATGTTATTAAGCTTATCAGTCGTTATGAAAAGAATTTACATAAAATAAATAGGCAACACTCGTCAATATTATTTAATGAAACATGTATGAATATATATATACAGTGTAACCTGGATATAAGAGACCCGGATATAAGAGAAACCCGGATATAAGAAAGATTTTCTCTGGTCCCAAATTACAGCCTGTTTTAATGTATATAAAATAAACCAAACCCGGATATAAGAGAAACCCGGATATAAGAGACTTCTTCTCCGGTCCCGACAACTCTCTTATATCCGGGTTACACTATATATATATATATATATATATATATATATGAATAAAGAAAAACTAAAACTAATCTTAGCCTACGCGTTTTGTTCCCTGATAAACTTCAAGGCAAATATATTGATTTTATTTTGCAACAAATATTTATAAACAAAAGTAAAAATGTTCTTAGTTTCTTAAAATGTTTAAATTTAAGACACGGTCATAAATATTCCTCTGGTCAACAGAAAAGTCTTGGTATGTTATGGTAGAGTCTAAGTGATACAATCAATGTCTAATAAGCGAAAGCGAGTAAATGACTTTGCTGATTTTTTAGGGCAATTAATATTTAAATTACGGAAGCTGGATAATCTGTCATATTCTTATTACTTCAAAGCTCCCAAGAAAATAAATTTCAGCATTAAATGACAAATAACGGGTTGATACGCTGTTAAACATATAAAATAACCAACGACGATCTGTATTTGCATAAAGACACATTTAAATATATGCTACCTCAATTTTGATACTGTTGTAGGCGCACCTCAGTTTGTCAATCGGACAAATGATACCCAGAAGAAATTTAACCGCCCTTTCTTTCATTTTACCCCCACCCACGCCCACCACACCCCGGTTCTTTCTCTAATTTGTATTTCCTACGAAGCCGAAGAAATTTGTTGCCATGCCGATGTTGTTGATGGTGAAACGTTAATCATGTATTGCCTGTAAATCCATACCTGTACATAAAATTGGTTAAAAGTTCCCGTCCCTCTTAAAAGCTAGCCAAATATCAAAATTAGTTTATGGGGTGGAATTATTGATTAATCAAACCGATAACATTTCCAGCGTGCCTTCGTCAATTTGGATGGACATGTTCCCATTTTATTACTTTAGCTCATAAGCAATTTCCGTTTTGAGGGAACCAAATGTACTGACGAATGTATCATCCCAACTAGTAGTCATATGTGACAGCCTTTGTTTTAATCATTTCCCTCCGAGCAAGGCAATGAGAAAATTACTATTAAGCAGAGAGAACAATAAAAAACAAGCATTAGGAAGAAATAAGGCAATAAAGCCACAAAGACGCAGGAGTTTACTAAGTGTGAACTAATGAAGACAGAAGCTAACGATTAACAATACTTTCAAATATTTAAAGATCAGGAAGCAAGAAGACGGAAGAGAGTTCCACAAGCAAGAAGTGCGATAGAAGTTACTATTAAAATCGAAATTACCAATACATCTAGCCATTTCAGCTATAAAAAGATGAGACCTTGTGTTGTGGATTCCAAGATGAAATCCGGTCTCCAATGAATGACAAACGTAGGAATGAAATATAACAAATAAATATATTGACGTAATAATACAATTTGTAATACGGTTAGTAGATCCAGAAATGCGGTTAGTAGCAATAATAATATATATACAGTCTGGGAAATTCAGTATCAAAGTAGGACTTCCTTCTGAGTCTACGTGCTCGCAACTGTGACTCCTACAAAGCGGTTACCTCACACTCTTACTCTCTCTATTACTCTACCACTTCCGACTCCCGGGTATTCACTGGCAGTAGTACAAATACACACTGGTCGAGTCCACTTGTATGAAAAAGGGGTGGACCCCTTAACACCTTGTCGCCAATCTAGTGCTGTACATAGAGAAAAGTTTATCAGAACAATTACTATAAAAGTATTTATATAAAAGGCAGAGGAGATTTATGTTACTGCGGTGGGTCAGGGACTGAAGGCGTGATATCGAATCGAGTCGACCTTCTCGGCCTGACGGACGAACTCTCTGCCTCTGAGCAGAGAGGAACCCGGACGAGGCTCCGCCGAAGGCCAGAGTCTCGTTCGGGGAGGTTGACCAACCCGATTCTGTTTTTACAGTTTCTACGGGCATTTTTTGGCCGAGCCTACGGGCTCGGAAAACCCACGTAAAACTTGGCCTTGTGCCACATCTTTCCCTCGTGGGGGTGGGGGCAAGTAAATATCGAATCGAGTCGAGCCGATAGTAGTTCACGCCAAACCAGACTGACAGTCATACTAACACCTTCCACATCTTGTAGTATTATTTCATGTAATATACCTTCGTTATTTCTACTCTTGTGTTCGTGTTGTTCTTCCTTGGTCCTAACCTGGACCATAACAAATTGTGAGCGATGTTGTCTCGCTAGATCAATTACAATTGAATAGTGACTTCAATCCTCATTGTGTGGGGACACTCACGACATTGTGCCACCACTAAGTTATACTAAAATCAACATAATGCCAATAACGCTATGGAGACTAGATAAATATGTTTTATAGTCAAGTTCTATGACCAACAAGTCATAAATTGATTTACAATGTTTTTGTACTGGAGAAACGTCATTGGAAGACGAATCCAGACCGAAGGATTCATAGGACTTTGATGATTGTCTTGAAGATGATCATTGATAATGTACTTTGATGACGAGCTTTGAAGGTGTTTCATGATGGTCTTTGATGGCGGTCATTGATGATGGAATTTGATGGTGGTCTGATGATTATTGATGGTCTTTGATAATGGGATTTGATGATATTTGATGATCTTTGACGATCTTTGATGATGGTATTTAATCGTCTTTGATGAAGGTTTTTGATGGTCTTCGATAATGGTATTTGATGATTATCTTTAATGGTGGTCTTTGATGGTGATCTCTGATGATGGTCTTTTATTAAGATCTTTGAAGATGGCTTTGATTGTCCTTGATGATGATGTTTTATAATAGTCTTTGATGTTGATCTTTGATAATAATATTTGATGATATTTGATGAGTGTCTTTGATAGTCTTTGATGATGGTCTTTGAAGATGATATTTGATGACGGTCTTTGATGATGGAATTTGATGGTGGTCTTTGAAGATTGTCTGATAATTTTTGATGGTCTTTGACGGAATTTGATGATATTTGATGGTCTTTGACAATCTTTGATGATGGTATTTAATCGTCTTTGATGAGGGTTTTTGATGGACTTCGATAATGGTATTTGATGATTATCTTTGACGGTGGTATTTGATGGTCTTTTATGGTGATCTCTAATGATGTTCTTTCATTATGATCTTTGAAGATGGTTTTGATTGTCTTTGATGATGATGTTTTATAATAGTCTTTGATGTTGATCTTTGATGGTAATATTTGATGAGTGTCTTTGATGGTCATCTTTGATGGTCATCTCTGATGATGGTCTTTGATCTTCTTTGATGATGGTATTTGCTGAAGCTCGAAACTCATTAGTGAAACTAATCTAAGACAAAGTTCTCAACAATTTACAGAGATGTTAAGCAAATCAGAATCTACGTTGTGCTTATCAAATATCGAAAAAAAAATCCACAAGCTGTCTATTTTGATGCCAGATGCTCTTAGCGAAATAAAAATAATCAGATCTTTTATCCATAGCTGCAAATCTTTTTTGACAACAGAGAAGTAAATCGTTTTTTTTAAATATATCATAACAGGTGATGAATAGTGTGTTACATACAACAATGTTCATCGTGTAGCAATACGATTTCTTACCCATCCTTCGGAGATGAATAGAGAGATTCTTTTTTTTTTTCATTAAGTCAATGTAATGACCAGGGTTACTGAGGAATCTTGTCTACAGCCCATCTTTGTGTAAATTTAATGACCAGTATTTTTCATGAATCGTCTCCAGCCGTCAAAGATGCATTTCAAAATCTAAGCAGAGTATTAAGAGACAGTCCTGGGGAACATCATGAACACCTTGAATGTCATCACATCTTGCACTATATTTCTGTCGCATTTTGGGGAAGTGGTCGGATCGGAAAATTTTCAGCACTTCCTCATAGTCTTCTAGAACGTTGGCGATCACGGCTCTCCACAATTTCCTGTCCTTTGTAGCTTTTATTATATGTCTTTTTATTATCTCTCCTAAAGCCTGTTCTGTTATCCATTTACACAAGCACATTCTTATTCTTCTGTGTTCTGGGGCACTTTTGGACGTTGGCGATCATAGCTCTCCATTACTTCCTGTACATTGTAGCTCACAATAACATTTTGTTATCTCCTCTAAACTCTGTTCTGCCAACTATTTGCACAAGCGCGTGAAGTAGGTTATACGATGCCTTCCTTTATCCCTCTTGCCTTCCAAATGCCCTGTGAGTATCAAATTTTCCAAGCACTCTTTCCTCATTTGGCTCATTCTGATGTTAAATATAAGTTTTCTTGATATTCTCTAAGACTTCGTCGTAGCCCACATGTTCGGCCCATGCTATTCTCAGCATCCTTCTGTAGAACCATATTTCTGTCGCCTCAAGTTTCTTCTTCATCTCTGCAGGCAATGTCCGGCGTTCATCGCCATATAAGAGGACTGATAACTACATGACGGTACTCTTTTCGTCGATGATTATGATGGACATAAATTGGTGGATCAGTTTTCTTTTGTTATTAAGTGATAGATTGATCGCCAATGAGTGATTACACTTGGGAGCTCGATGGAACGTTCTTGGCCCAACCAAAAATTGATTCTCCAGTTATTGATCAAAATTTGTTTTGTGATGTCAACGAACAGTCGTTGTCACTTTCGTAATGCTCGTTGTAGTAGAGACTTTGTAATCGCAGATACAACTATAGTGACGCCGTTGAACAATACTGGTGTCTAACGCCTTCGAATAACACTCGCGCTAATAGTACTTATACTCGCTCGAATAATAATCCGTATAACGATCCGAAAAGAGAAATAGTATAGTGAACAGAGTAGAGAAAAGCGGTCTGTATAGTAATAGAGGATAGACTAGAAATGGAGATCAATTAGACATACGCTACCTTCCATATATGTGTTTCCTCTATGGTCACGTGGTTTACTTAATTCAATAATGGGATCGCCTGTGTTTGCTCGCTGGCGATCTATGTTCAAACTCAAGTGTCGGCGGGGACACTTTACTCCTATATAACAATTTGGGATGTGGGTCGGGCTCAAATTCATGGCCAAATATTTGCCAGGCTTAATGGATTTTCATCTTTCTTCGCTATCACCAATTTAAATCGTTTTATTCAATCTGCTTTCCCGCTTGTAGCTCAGAGGTTTCTCTAAACTTCAATAGACATGCTCCCGAAAGACCATCTCGCCTATTTAAATATACACAAATATATTTGTGTGTTTGGCTATAGGTAACAAGCTTAAACTTTTGTCAGGGTGCCAAACGACCTCTTGTCGATAGGCGACGAATTTCAGATGATAAAATAACAGAATTTTGATCATCGTAATAACTTTGACCTTCAATCGATGTTTGCATCAGAAATAAGCCTCAGTTAAAGCTAATTAAAAATAATCGCCCAATATCCAGATTCCACTACTCTCTCTCTCTCTTTCTCTCTCTCTTGTTAACTTACTATTCTGCATGTGCCTCTTTCTCTTTAGATTCAATCTAACTGGCTTCATCCTTCGTTTATCGTTTGACGAAAGAAAGAAAGAAAGAAAAGAAAGAAAATAAATAAAATGAGATGACATAGAAAGAAAGAAAAAAAAAACAGCTGACATGGAAAAAAAAAAGAAAGAAAAGAAAGAAAGAAAGAAAGAAAGAAAGAAAGAAAGAGATGATGAAGAAAGAAAGAAAAGAAAGAAAGAAAGAAAGAAAGAAAGAAAGAAAAGAGATGACATAGAAATAAATAAATAAAGTAAACAGCTGACAAAGAAAGAAAGAAAGAAAGAAAGAAAGAAAGAAAGAAAGAAAGAAAGAAAGTAAAGAGATGACAAAGAAAGAAAGAAAGAAAGAAAGAAAGAAAGAAAGAAAGTAAAGAGCTGACATAGAAAGAAAGAAATAAAGTAAACAGCTGACATGGAAAGATAGAAAGAAAGAAAGAAAGAAAGAAAGAACATAAAAGGTAGAAAAAGAAACCTGTTTTTTTTTTTCTGGCATGCAAATTTTATATCTTATTAACGTTCTTTCTACCATCGTTTCTTTCATTTTTCTTTCTGATATTCAGTTTTTCACTCTTTCTTTGTTTTTGCCTTTCCTTTCTTTCTTTCTTTCTTTCTTTCTAGTGATTTCCTAGTTTTTCACTCTTTCTTCTTTTTTTTTTCTTTTTTTTGTTTATTTTTCTTTCTGTTCAGTGAATTCCTAGTTTATCACTCTTTCTTTTTCTTTCTTTTTTCTTTCTTTCTTTCTTTCTTTCTTTCTTTTCAGTGAATTTCTACTTTCTTAATTCTCTTTTTCCTTTTTTCTTTCTTTCATTCTTTCTTACTTTTTCTTCTTTCTTTCTTTTCCTTTTTATTCAGTAAATTCCTAGTTTTTCACCCTTTCTTTTTTCTTCCTTTCTTTCTTTCTTTTTTCTATTCCGTGAATTCCCAGTTTTTTACTCTTTCATTCTTTCTTTCTTTCTTTCTTTATTTATTTATTTCTAGTGATTTCCTCGTTTTTCACTCTTTCTTTTTTCTTTCTTCTTTTTTGTTTATTTTTTCTTTCTGTTCAGTGAATTCCTAGTTTTTCACTCTTTCTATTTCCTTTCTATCTTTCTTTCTTTCTTTCTATTCAATGAATTCCCAGTTTTTTACTATTTCTTCTTATTTCTTTTTTTCTTTCTTTTCTGTGAATTTCTAGTTTCTTAATTCTCTTTTTCATTTTTTCTTTCTTTCATTATTTCTTACTTTCTTTCTTCTTTCTTTCTTTCTTTTCCTTTTTATTCAGTAAATTCCTAATTTTTCACTCTTTCTTTTTTTTCCTTTCTTTCTTTCTTTCTTTCTTTTTTCTATTCCGTGAATTGCCAGTTTTTACTCTTTCTTTCTTTCTTTCTTTCTTTCTTTCTTTCTTTTCAGTGAATTTCTACTTGTTTTCATTCTCTTCTTTCTTTCTTTCTTTTTTCTATTCAGTAACTTTCTTCCTGTTCAGTTCGTTAACAGCTTCCAACCTTTCTTTCTTTCTTTCTTTCTCTCTTTCTTTCTATTGTGGGGCTCGCCCCTTGTACACAAGATGGACTCGTCCAAAGTATACTTATACTACGGAGAGATAGCGTGACAAAAACGTCGACACAGGGTGTACACCCAGAGTTATACGAGAGTCCAGAAAGGGAGATAATTACGGCTTCACTTACAGAGACTTGTACATATACTATTCTACTAACCCGCATTCCTGGACTATTAATCTTCATTTCAACTTTGTATTCTTACGTTTAATACACATATTTTTCTATTTCAATTACTGGCGTTGTTTCTTTATTTGTGCAGGATTCCATCCCCGGAATCCACAACACTTTCTTTCTTTCTTTCTTTCTTTCTTTCTTTCTTTCTTTCTTTCTTTCTTTCTTTCTATTCAGTCGATTCCTAGTTTTTCATACGTCCTGTCTTCGTCTATAAAACAATACGTGCCATATAGAAAGAAAATGAGTAACTACCGACACCGAGGTTCGAGCGTGAAACTCTGGACTTATGAATATATGTTTTCTGCCAGGTGTATAAATAGCGGTGTCAGGCTACTGACTGGGGTGATTATTTAGTGACTATTGAGTGTAACTATCCAGTCGAATTAGTGTGCATTATTGTGCGTCGATGATTTGGCTTTTGATTTAGGATTTACCGGATGTTAAGACGAGCCGCGTTACTAACAACGTATTCACTGAAATGGTTAATTATCTTTGGTTGAATTGTACTTCTTAGTTAAATATTCATTTGCGGTTGTAATTAAATACTGTTTTATTTTAACATTGAAGTCTTGAGTTATACTTAATTATTAATGGTCACCACACTTCACAAATGTGGCGACGAGGAATTGGCGTTAAACTCACGCAAGAAAAAAAAACATCTTAACAGGATATTCAGTGAATATTTACCACTTCAGAAAAGTGACGAGGCGTGGAACTACGAATTTCGCAGAACTACAAATAAATAAACTGGCGAGGATATTCTAAAACGAATTCTGTAGACTGCAGAAAAATGGAAAAATTAAAGTCTGTCATGGTTCAAATGATAGAACAACAATTGCAACAGCAGCAAGAACAGAAATTTCTAGAATTATTATTACGTAGAACTTCACTAGAAAGAACGTGAGATTTATTCACTCCAGATGCTGCTGCCAATTCACTTAGCGAATTTTTTATACAATCCAGACGAAGGAATAACTTTTCCAGTGCATTACAGAAGATATGAAGAAATCTTCAAAAAGTATTGTTTGTACTGGCATGATTGAAAAAAGCTCGTTCATTATTAAGAAAACTGTCGTCTGCAGAATATGAAAAGTATGTGAATTTTATTTTTCTAAAAAAACTATGTGAGATAAATTTTGATGAAACTGTATTAATTCCGTCGGAAATTTTTAGAGATAAATGTTCCCTATTTAACAGACGTTGGCAATGTCTTAACTTAATAAAGGATGACGATGAAGATTTTGTCATTTATGTTGTACTAGTGAACTGGGAATATGAGAAATTTAAATTGAGCGGATTAACATCGGATTTGTTCAGATGCCTAATATTTATACAGGGCATGACTGCTAATAAAGATGCTGAAATAAGACTTAAGATACTGTCTAAATTAGAAATGGATTCCAAATTAACACTCCGGAAAATAGCTGAAGAGTGTCAACACATGGTTAATCTGAAATTCACTACTACAAGAATTAAGAAAAAAGATATTTCGCACTTACGTATCGTTCGACCATTTAAGAAAATGGAGTATAATAGACCTTCTCCAAAATCTAAGCATTCAAAAAAGATTATACACCTTTGTAAATACCCAATGCTTGCCATGGTTGTGGTGGTAAACATTTAAAAAGTAATTGTTTTTTCAGGGGCAAAAAAATGCTATGAATATGGCAAGATTGAACACATATGTACTCATTGTAAATACAGAAAATGGACCAAGCCGTTGAAAATTTAGTAAAATCATGCAGAGGTTACGTTCTGGCAGCGAAAACACCACATATTAAATTCCAACCTTGGACGAACTGATATTCCATGGTCCAGAAAACACATGGAATTCGCAGGACCGTTAAATGGAGCATACTATCTAATTGTGGTAGATAGTTACACTAAGTTACCAGAAATATAGAAATAGTAGAAAACCGACTGTCATGCTTGCTACAATTTTCTTACACGAAATTTTTTCAAGATTCGGGATACCCGACACTATTATTACAGAAAACGGCACACAATTAATGTCTAGTGAATTTGTGGGTTTCTGTAAATCATTAGCAATAAAACACATTAGAACGCCCTTTTATCACCCAAGAAGTAATGAACAAGCTGGACGATTTTGTTGATACTTTTAAAAGGCAGTAAAAGCGTCGGAGGGGGGAGGAGACAGATGAAGTAATGTTACAGCAATTTCCGAGCGTTTTCAGAATAACGCAAAACCCAAATACCGTGTCTGGAATGTCTACGGCAAAACTGATGTTCGCCAGGAAGATTAAATCTTTATTTAACAAATTACTACCAGACCGGAAGGCGGGAACATCAAGGAATCAAAATAATATAAATAAATATTTTAAACCTGGTGATAAAGTGTGTGTTTTTTTATTTGTTTTTGTTTTTTTTGGTTTTTTTTTTCAAATGTACCAACACGGAAAAGAATTCTGGGAAGACGGCGTGATTAAAATAAACAAAAAAAAAAAAACGGATCGGCAAAATGACATACATGATACAGGGACAAAGATGGGAACATAATGGACACTTTAATCAATTAAAACGAAGACTCACTGATTTCAGTAAGTCTACGAAAAGAGTTACTGATGGAAATATTGTATGACATGTTTGACATCCCGGCGCCACAAGAAACTAGTGAACCAGGGAGGTACAGTAAAAGAAAAAAAAAAGAAAAAAAACAGCAACGGAACATTTGAATACTGATCCGAAAGTGAAGCGATATAGATTCTAGAGATGTCACCTCAAAAAGGGCAGGTGTCATATACGAAGAAAATGAGTAAGAAACGACATCGAGGTTCGAGCGTGAAACTCTGGGCTTATTCATAAGTTTTCCGCTAGGTGTATAAATAGCGGTGTCAGGCTACTGACTGGAGTGATTATTGATTATTAAGTGATAATTGAGGAACTATTAAGTGGAACTATCCAATCGAATTCGTGTGACTTACTCTACGTTGATGAGTTGGGTTTTGATTTAGGATTTACCGGACGTTAAGCCAAGCCGGGCTACTAACAAGTTATTCCCTAAAATGGTTAATTACCTTTAGTTGACTTTTACTTTTTAAGTGTTTATTTCCGACTGTAATTAAATACTTTTTTTTATCATAACATTGAAGCCTTGAGTTATACTTAATTATTAACGACCACTCTACGTCACAAAAACATGCATATACAGCAGAAGGAGACGCCGGAATTTTAAACGTTTAAATTAAAATAAATTTGTTAAATTGAAAGGTTTGAAATTTCCTAGTCCTATCACCTCTATGCGCATGTGTAGTTTTATCGACGTAGACATCACTTTTGTCCGATGAAGTCCTAACGTGACATACGAACCAATTTGTTTTCAATTTACCATTCATTTTCCTAATCAATACTAATGAAGATAGATAGATCTGAATAGACTGAGACAGATCGGAACAGAATGAGATAGATAGATAGATAGATAGATAGATAGATAGATAGATAGATAGATAGATAGATAGATAGATAGAACAGACTGAGATAGATAGATAGATAGATAGATAGATAGATAGATAGATAGATAGATAGATAGATAGATAGATAGATCAGAATAGACTGAGGTAGATCAGAACAGAATTAGATAGATAGATAGATAGATAGATAGATAGATAGATAGATATAGATAGATAGATAGATAGATAGATAATGTTAGATACGATAGATAGATAAATAGATAGATAGATAGATAGATAGATAGATAGATAGATAGATAGATAGATAGATAGATAGATAGATAGATCAAACTAGACTGAGATAGATCGGAACAGAATTAGATAGATAGATAGATAGATAGATAGATAGATAGATAGATAATGACCAGACTACGTTAGATAGATAGATAGATAGATAGATAGATAGATAGATAGATAGATAGATAGATAGATAGATAGATAGATAGATAGATCAAACTAGACTGAGATAGATCGGAACAGAATGAGATACATACATACATACATACATACACACATACATCAGAATAGACGGAGGTAGATGGGAACAGAATGAGATAGATAGATAGATAGGAACAGACTGAGATAGATAGATAGATAGATAGATAGATAGATAGATAGATAGATAGATCAGAATAGACTGAGGTAGATGGGAACAGAATGAGGTAGATACATAAATACATACATACACACATACATCAGAATAGACTGGGGTAAATCAGAACAGAATTAGATAGATAGATAGATAGATAGATAGATAGATAGATAGATAGATAGATAGATATGAACAGACTGAGACAGATAGATAGATAGATAGATAGATAGATAGATAGATAGATAGATAGATAGATAGATATGAACAGACTGAGACAGATAGATAGATAGATAGATAGATAGATAGATAGATAGATAGATAGATAGATAGATAGATATTATGTTTGACTAAGTCAAAGAAAGATCCTTCTAAACATGCAGCACCCACCTTGAATCAAACTCACTACATCGTTGCATTTTTCTGCTATCTCTACTTCTTCATATCTCACGTCAAGTCACCCATAACCGTCTGACATTTGCTTACTAAGACACAAATCTGCACATCTTCCTCATTCATTTCGTATCAATTCTACAATTCACTAACTGCAAACTCGTGTTTTATTGTATTTTAAAATGATTCATTTTCCTCCACACAGCCAAATTTTCCACAGTCGAAACCCCGCAAGACTTTAGGTATTTCCATGTGAAATCTTCCAAGGTACATTCCTTAGCGCCACTATTTCACAGTTAGGAAACGCTATGTCATGTACTCAGATCTAACACATCTTTTTACGGTTAGGAATGTATATGTTTGTTAATTATTGATCCTTTTGCATTTTTATTTGCCCTCTCCCCCTCAGAATGTAGGCGATCATGGCTCACCACATCTTCCTGCGCGTTGTAGCTCTTAATAAGTTTTGTCTTTTTGCTATTTCTCTCAAGCCCTGTTCTACTGAATTTCTGTGTAAGCATTTCCAGCAAAGGCAATAAAACTCAAATATTGATAAAAAAAATTTTATTCTCAGACTACAGCAAAATATAACATAAAAAATAAAAAAAAAATTAAAAAATAACAATTCTTCTTTTAAAATAAAATTTAAGTAGCTAAGCAAAAAGGAAAAAAAAAACTTATTAAGTTCCAATCTGAACTTGATGTCACTAAACGTTCTGAGTCTTTTAAAGAAACTAAAATTTACTAGACTGTTTATTTACAAGAATGTAATGTTTAGTTATTTTCATCAGTCTATGAAGTGTCGCGACAAAGCGGCTGTCACGTGATCCACGTGACTGCATCTCTACCAAAGTGAGATAATCGCCTTTTGCACCCCTAAAACAATAATCGTGTTTAATACTTTCGTTGTCAGTTCCAGTAAAAAGAGAAAGCATAAAACTCTAGTTTCATATGTTTTGGTTTTATTAAAATTCTAAAAAAATTAGTCTTTTAAAACAATAAAACCAAAATTACTTTATTCTCTAAATACAGCGAAAGATAACAAAAGGCACAGAAAAAAAAAACTTTTCAAAAACTCTATTAGAAAGAGGATTTAAATAGCCAAGCAAAAAGAAAAAAATATATTATTTCATTCTTAACTTGACTGTCATTCTAATTCTTTTAGAGAAACTGAATTATTTTTTTGCAGGTTGGTAAGTTAAAATTTATGTACCTTTTTCTTTATTATCTGTGAAGTTCAAAGACTAATAAGTTCTTTTTACGTTCTCCACACTTTTGGATTTAGGATTTTCCTTCTCCTAGATTGGTTGTCGGAGGTTAGAGAGACGATTCTACACTGCAATTTAATCGAGTTTTTGATAAAGAAACTATTTTCTCAAATTATTTCAGTTTTATTATTACGTTTATCTAACGTAAAAATGAAATAGAAAAATCACAGAAAAAATTCTGTCAGAATTTCTAGCATAATGTCACATTTGTTGTTATTATCATAACGTTTCGGCCATTGCGTCCAGCTTTCTTCAGGTTTGTGCCTATCCGTCAAGAAGCTCGTATCTATTCAATCCCGTGGAGTGGGTAGTACCGATTCAAAGTTATATAACAAATAAATACGCATTTTTTTTTTTATTTCTAAAGAAATTTTTCTCTTTCTTAATACTTGCTTAGGTTTTGAAAGGTATCTTTCACTATTTCAATGAGCCTTTGACGTTGTCTTGTCAACTCATTTTTTCAGTTTTCTCTTTGGGCCTGTCACGTGTCATCTGCGTAACCGATGTCGTTAGGGCGGTCTTGGCGGAACATATACCCTAATGTGTCTTTTCGCTTTCTTAGGATCGTAACGCTGTACAAATAGAATAAATTTATTGAGAGAGAAAAAAAAAAACACCTTCTTCTTCAGTAAGAATTAAATGCGAGTTAGGATTGTTCAATTATCACAGTACTTACCCCGTTCCTAGTTCAGTTTTACCGATCTTTATACGCATACTGTCGTTTGGCTTCATTTCAAGCGGATTGCGGTATGACTGATGCCTGATTGCTTGGGGCGTGATTGATCTTTTGTAGCAATCAATGTGTGGGAGATTAGTACGGAAGTCACGATTTATGACTTGTGCTCCAGGCGAGTGGGTTCCATTCCTGCTCAATGTAATGCCTAACGTTAACAGTGCAAGATAAAGATCGTTATTTTAAAAAGAAGAAAAAAGTTTGATGCTTACTGGCAACCATGTAAAAGCTGAAATATCTAAGTGCATTTTTATTGGAGTCTGTCTATATTTCTGAGATGAGGTATTATGTACATTATTTATATTATTTGGACTATTGTCCTCGTCTTTGTCGCCATATTTATCACAACATTTCGGCCGTTGTACGCTCCGGCCTTCTTCAGGTGGTTGGAATTTCGAACTGAACATGGCACGTGGAACTAGAACAGTCTACCCCAGTGAGCGAAATAAAGGTTTCAGTTCGAAATTCCAACCACCTGAAGAAGGCCGGAGCGTACAACGGCCGAAACGTTGTGATAAATATGGCGACAAAGATGAGGACGATAGTCCGACTAATGTAAATAATGTGCATTTTTATTGTCTCTAAGAGAAGTGAAGCAACAGAAATGTGGCTGTACAGATTCAGAAACCGGATAACCGAGTTCGAATTCAAGTCGAGTTCATTAAATTCACTTACGGAAATATTAACACTGGGGAAAAGAATAAATGCATCTGACTCCCCAGATATGGGTAATTAGCAGGACTGACTCAAGCCTATAGCCTTGGGAGGTAACCGGTCTAGGAGAAAAAAAGTCTCTAAATTCGAGACTAGCCTGTATAGGGTTGGACTCTCTCAGGCTATTTTGCACAGGAGAAAAAAGCTAGCACTGAAGTCCACGTGGCATACCTACGGGTAAAAACATTTAAATCGTGACCTGAATTCTTAGTATAATTGTAACAAATTTTGTTAAAGTTCGTAAGGTGAAATGTATCAGTGTGTTATATCTCGAACAAGATATAATAAACAAAGTAAACCCGAGTGTGGTTTTCTATAATAATTTTATAATCGGATGTAGGTATGTCAAAATACAGAGACAGCGTAGGAGTAAGCTAACCGCAATGGTGTTAGTAAACGAAGACCTTCTTTTTTGTCGCTCTCACTACTGTTTACTGTGGTCGTACTTTATCGGCCACCAGAACGTCCATTATCGTGAATGGGGAAGTTGGGTTATCTCATCACAACACAGTGTAATAAAGGAACTTCTCTTGTCATAGAACTTAGAAGGAATTTATTCAATCATTAACTTATGAGGAATTATGATTCACCAAATAATTAAAATAGAAAAAAAAGACTCCATATAAATTGTAATGGAGGAAAAATACAGGACTAGAAAGATTTAGGAGTACTAGAGAAGGAATATAAAATTTTGGAGCTTTTTTTAATCAGTCTCCATATAGTGTTAAAAAAATTTGGAAAAGAGGCTCACTTATAAATTGTACAATAAATTGATTCCGTAATGGAACACTACTCCATGATGTTAGTCTAGCGGCTGCATTTTGTAAAGGAAAAATACAGGACTATTCTTAACTTTTCCATATAAATTGTAATATAAGGACTCGAAAAGAAAGAGAAGAGGACAAAAAATACAGGACTAGGTTGGAACATAACATACGCAAGATCGTCTTGACAGTAATGACAGAAAGAAAAGTAAAAACTAAGGTTGTAAAAGAAAAAGAAGAAAAGACTCCATATAAATTGTAATGGAGGAAAAATACAGGACTAGGTTGGAAAAGAAAGAGAAAAGAAAAGACTCCATATAAATTGTAATGGAGGAAAAATACAGCATATAAACTGTAATGGAGGAAAAATACAGGACTGGGTTGGAAAAGAAAGAGAAAAAAAAGAAAGACTAGCAAAAGAAAGAAAAGAAAAGACTATAAACTTGTAATGGAGGAAAAATACAGGACTGAGTTGGAAAAAGAAAAAAAAAAGACTCCAAAAAAAAGAAAAATACGGATAAAAAAGAAAGAAAAAAAGACTGTAAAAATACAGGGCTACTTCGACATCGTGTAATGCTTAGCAAACTTATCTCGCTAACTGAATTACGAGTGAATAGTGAGTTCGACTCTCACTGAGTGGCCCATTTTTTCGGCCTTTTGCCACATCTAAGGAACGCCTTTCAATACAACTACGATTATCCATTATCTTCAAGGGTGACACGGGAAAATACCACTGGTGTTGACAACTAAGTATCCCTTCCGGTAAAACTACGATTATCCATTATCTGCTCTTCTTTCATGCCTTGTCTGTGTCTTCTTATTTTCACCCTTATCCCTTTCATAGAAGTAGCATTTGAACCTGATTGTAATGATTAACAAGCTTTTCTCTCTAGATCAATTACAAGGAAATAGTGAGTACGATCGTCATGTGGTGCTCCATGCTTTTGGCCTTGTGTCATATCTAAGCTACGCTTAGAAAACCACTATAATGGATGGCAGAACAGGGACTTAGGTGGAAAGTAAGTGTACAAATATTGCTTCGAGCTACAAAGAAAAGGAAATTAGAGAAAAACACAGACTCTCAAGTCCAGAAAAGACAGAGCAAAAAAAAAAAAAAAAAAAAAACGAAAAACTTAAAAATAAAAAAAAGAAAAAAAAAAAAAGATATTTTACTGGGACACTATGGTTTTCAACCATGCATTTGCTAGGTTTGTTTATCCCAGTGGGTGCCATTTACATCGTGTTTCTCTTTTAAAATATTCATAATACTGGAGTTACTGATAATGCTCACTGCAGGCAACTTACACGAGGCCCGGACCAGTGTCCATTATTAGAATTGACAGCATGATAACCTTAGAGACTTCACCTGTGAATTTTCTTGAATAAGTTCGCCTCCGGTGATCTCGAAAGTTTCTAGTTTTTTTTTGTAAATTGGACAATAAACTTAGCACCAGACGTGTGTGCGGATTCCTGACAACGCTTCTTGTTAAATTACCAAAAGGGACACAAATCTCTGATCTTGCCAGGTTCATGAGTCCCCTCGATAATGATCTACTTCAAGGGTGATGTTAAGAATTAGCTGGACACGGGAAAATACCACTGGTGTTGACAACTAAGTATCCCTTCCGGTAAAACTACGATTATCCATTATCTAATATCTGCTCTTCTTTCACGCCTTGCCTGTATCTTCTTATTTTCTCCCTTATCCTTTTCAATACAATTACGATTATCCATTATCTAATATCTGCTTTTCTTTCATTCCTTGTCTGTGTCTTCTTATTTTCTCCTTATTCCTTTTCAATACAACTACGATTATCCATTATCTAATATTTTCACCTCCTCTTATCCATTTCTAATATCTCCTCTTCTTGCCTGTATCTTCTTATTTTCTCCCTTATCCTTTTCAATACAATTACGATTATCCATTATCTAATATCTGCTTTTCTTTCATTCCTTGTCTGTGTCTTCTTATTTTCTCCCTTATCCCTTTCAATACAACTACGATTATCCATTATCTAATATCTCCTCTTCTTTCACTCCTTGCCTGTATCTTCTTATTTTCTCCCTTATCCCTTTCAATACAACTACGATTATCCATTATCTAATATCTGTGTTTCTTTTCTCTCATTCCTTGTCCCTTTCAATACAACTACAATTATCCATTATCTAATATCTTCTCTTCTTTCAATCCTTGCCTGTATCTTCTTATTTTCTCCCTTATCCCTTTCAATACAACTACGATTATCCATTATCTAATAGCTGCTCTTCTTTCACTCGTTGTCTGTGTCTTCTTATTTTCTTCCTTATCCCATCTAATACATGCTATATATTTCGAGATTCTCAACCAAATTCTAAGAATGGTTTGTAATGTTTTTGGTCCTCGCCTGGCATCTCGACTTCTGTCACTTTCACATCGCCCGGACGTGGCTTCCCGGTGTCGTTTTATACAAATATTTTAATAGGAAAAAGGGCCTGTAGAATCTGATACTCACGGGTCGTATAGAGGGAAAGAAAGACAAGTGAAAGCAGCGCGTGACATATCTGGCGAGCTTGAGAAGGTGGGTGGCAGAACGTAGTCTGGGGGGGGGGCAGAGAGAAGGAACTTGCTGAGAGCTACAAGGGATAAAGGGAGGTGGAGAGTCATGACCGCCTCCGTCCTGAAAAGGCATGGCAAAGATCTAATGAGCTCTCGTCCTTGGTACCTCGAACGCATAAATTTTAGCGTACAAGTTGTTCGGCAACAAGACCTCATCGCTTTAATTTTGAAATAGCGAGATGTACCCGTATGTTCTCTGGTTCTTCCCCCTCCTTCTCGTCTGAAGAACTCTCTTCCGATTCCATGCTTCCCTATCATCTCTAATCTTCAAAAATACCTGCTCTTTTTATTTCCGTCTCCTCGCATTCGCTTTTCATTCTCTTCCGCTCCCAGTGACCCCTTGTGTTTTGGGTGGAATTATCGTATTACCTGGACTGAAATTTATAAATAAAATAACTATTTTTTTCGGATTTAATTCAAGAAGACATTTTTACAGTAAATGAAACTAAGTTGTTATTGAAAGTATTTTTTTATTTTTATAATGTTTTTTTTTTTTTATAGATTTCGCCCCAAACAATGCATTAAAGCCACTAAGACACAAGAGCTTACTCGGTATGGAAGAGTTAGAAAACAGAAACATTGCTAGGAAGCTAAAACAAAAGACTGATCTGGAGGAAAACAGATAGCGATGGACATTGCGTTTAAATTTTTGCAGTTTAAAGTTAACTGGAAATCATGGAGCCCTGAGAGTGGGCTACAAGCGAGAAGTGCGAGAAAATAAACAGTTAGCATAGAACTTACGGTTACAACTACCCAAGTCAACTGTAAATCGATGAGACCTCACCGCCAATCTAGTACCGCTCTTACAAATCATTACAAATTTACTTAAATACGTACATTATGGCTGTTATTCAAATATTTTTTTTTAAAGATCATTAAAAGAATTTCTATTACAATTTACATTTTTCTATCTGTAGACCACGTATACGCTAATTTCTTTAACAATTTTTTTTTGTTTTTTTTTTTTGCAGGTAAGGAAGAGATTGTTGATTACGAACAAGATGCCAAATTAGGTTTTGTCCGAAAAGCAATATATGCAATGGCATACGCTCTCAATGCAATGCAACTCGACCTCTGCGGCGGAAAGCCAGGCATGTGCCCCGCTATGGAGAAGGTGCCTGGATCGCTGTACTTTAAATACCTTATGAACACTTCGTTTGTCAGTAAATTCGGTGAAGAGGTCCACTTTGACGAAAACGGAGATCCACCTGGAAGGTAAGTCTGAATTTTGAATATAACCCTATGTATCTGGTTATAACAACACACACACACACAAAACAATATATATATATATATATATATATATATATATATATATATATATATAAAAAAGAAAGAGAAACCGCAAACGTTTTTGGTTGCAATGTGGATATTTTTAAAAAAAATATTATGCTTCATTTTCCATAATTTTGCTACACGGGTTTCCAGTCTCACGACCTTCATCAGGGAAAAAAAAAAAGATTTCCACATATTATTAAAAATAATTAATTTTTTTTATGTTTTTCAGAACTTTTCACTGACATTTCAAGAAATACATCTGAATAACCAACACACAAAAAAAGGAATGTCTCACATCGAGAATATTTAACATTGAAAAACAAGAAAAATTAATTATTTTTAATAATATGGGGAAATCTCCACGCTTTGCCTGATGAAGGTCGCGAGATTGGAAACCCGTGTAGCAAAATTATGGAAAATAAAGCATAATATATATTTTTTAAAAAATCTATATTACAACTAAAAACGATTGCGGTTTCTCACTTCTTTTTAATATCAACACTTTTCTCTCGTTGGAACTATAACCTCTTCCCTTTATGCATATATATATATATATATATATATATATATATATATATATATATATACCGGGATAACAGCAAAATATTCTAAATCATGTAAAAGCAAAATTGTCCAATTGTTAGATTAAGTTTTAAACAGTTATATCTTAGAAATGATTAAAGATATCTTACTGGAATTTTCTGAGGTTTTATAACGCTATTGGACTCTAATTTGATCAAGAAGAATGTATAATTACTCTGCAGGCTTAACAGAAAAATCGTAATGAAATCGATCATGAACAAAAATGACATGTTCATCATTAATTAATCATAGCTAAGGATCGAAAGCTCATTAAGGATTGAAATTATGTTCACACACACACACATATATATATATATATGTGTGTGTGTGTGTGTGTGTGTGTGTGTGTGTGTAAATGGAATAAATCCTAAAGAGCCAGGAACAAACTCCTAGGTTTCACTTAAACAGGTCTTCGGGGTTATCCCTGCTCTTCTTGGCGTACTGAGCACTCTACGCTTTAGCATTATTACTCGCTTGGATTTTTTTTCTTTAGACTAGAAACTTAAGGCACTGAACGATTTATTTCGCCTTGTTCGAATGTTTCTAGTTCTTTCTTTTTTTCAATTTTTTTCTGCTATCCGAGATCTTTCCAACCGAGTATTACTAGTTTAATAATATATATATATATATATATATATATATATATATATAATTATAAATATATAAACACTAATTAAACACTAATACTCCATGGTCATAATTTATTCCATTGGAATCGTAAATACAGCATATGTATATGTATATTTACCACAAATATTATCATTATCTATCTATCTATCTCTCTCTCTCTCTCTATATATATATATATATATGTGTGTGTGTGTGTGTGTGCGTGTGTGTGTAATTCCACGTCATTTTCCAAACCTATTCAAGATGATATTCGCCCTCTCTCACCTTCGAACTTTCTGTCCTGGACTAACAAAGTGCCTCACACGTTTTACGTACATTTTCATTTTCAAGTCTTTTTCCCTGCTCTTTGGCCTGTCATGGCTGAAACTTCTCTCACACGTGTCAAACGGCTTATGAATTGAGTTAGATCTCTTCTAATTGATTTCTTTAGCTCTAAGTTGAAATGATGATCCCTCTAACTGTTGTGAGCTACGGATCTAGTTTTCCTCTTTTTGTTAACTCTTTTTAAAATTTATTCACCGTTCTCTTAATGGTTCTTTAATGGATTTTGAAGATAAAAGCCAAGGTATGAATATTTGTACCATTACTGAAGGCCTGAATGATCTTTTTCCTCTCAACATTGACCATTTAGGAAGACAGTGGGGTCTGACACAAATCAATTTTAACCTGTTCTCTTTCTAGCTGAAGACAGTGGGTAGCAAAAGTATTTAACACATTGGTTTTTCTTACATATCTCAAAAAATAACAGATCAATTTAAACGAAACTTATAGGAAATATTTAAACGAACATTGTCGATTAAAACACAGAAGGAACATTTAAAACCACTGTTTTGAGAAACATTTATTAGCAATAAATATAATAACCCATATGCAAAAGTACCAATGCAAATATTATGCTAAAAGAGATGATTCCTACCCATATTGATATGATGTCGACCAATGACAGCACTGCACGACACTCAACTGGCTATTAGATAACAGCTCTGAGACACTGCAGCTATTCTGTTGCCACTACTGCAAGAAAATGGTGAAAACAAAATAATTGTCGAACGACATGCGCAAGAAGATCTTAAAGAATCACAAAGTTGGTAAGGGATATAGAAAAATCGCTCAAGATTTGATTTGCTTGTGAGTACTGTTGGTGCTGTTGTTCGTAAATGGAATAAATTTGATACTATTGAAAACATTCAAAGGTGGTCGTCCCCGTATCTTAAATGAGGCTAATAAGCGATACATTTCCCGTACTGTGAAAAAAATCCATTTTCAACTCGTCGAGAAATTCAGAATGATTTGAAAAATGCCGGAATTGAAGTTAGTAAAGATACAATTAAAAGATCACTGAATCGTGCAGGTCTCACTTCAAGATCACCGAGAAAGACTCCATTACTGAAACGCCGACATGTACAAGCCCGTTTGAATTTGGTAAAGAAATATGAAATTGAATCTAATGATTTCTGGGGAGAAAGTAATTTGGTCAGACGAAACGAAAATTGAGCTTTACGGACGAAACATGCGCACTCATGTATGGAGGTTAAAAAAGGAGCGGAATACAGCCAGCAAATACCATCCCTACAATCAAACATTGGGGTGGAAATATTATGATGTAGGGTTGTTTTTCCACAAATGGAGCAGGAAAAATGAAAATCATCGAAGGAACAATGAATGCTGTAAAATACACTCAAATTGTGTCAACTCAACTCTTGAATAGTGCCACATCTTTGGGACATGGTCGTGATTTTGTATTTCAGCAAGACAATGACCCGAAGCAAACTGCTAAAACAACTAAGAATTGGTTTAATAATAATGACATTAATGTCCTGGAATGACCAAGCCAGTCACCGGATTTAAATCCAATCGAAAATTTGTGGAAACTATTGAAGTTACGAGTTCATAAAAGAAATCCATCGAATGTAAACAAATTGAAGAAAATTTGTGAAGAAGAATGGATCAAAATACCAACAAGCACCTGCAAGAAACTAGTTGAAGACTACGGGAAACGACTGGAGGCTGAGAAGCAGAACAGAGGCCACTGTACTAAATATTAGTAAAGTGGGTTAAATACTTTTGCATATGGGTTATTTTATTTATTGTTAATAAATGTTTCTCAAAACAGTTGTTTTAAATTTTCCTTTTATGTTTTGATCGACAATGTTCGTTTAAATATTTCCTATAAGTTTCGTTGAAATTGATCTGTTATTTTTTGAGATATGTAAGAAAAACCAATGTGTTAAATACTTTTGCTACCCACTATAATTCAAATGTTTTTTTTTTAATTGAGTCTTACGATGAATGGTATCAAGATGGTTCGTTAAACGTCTTATCTGAAAACCTGGAAAAAAGAAACTCAGTTTTCTGTGTGTGTGTGTGTGTGTGTGTGTGTGTGTGTTTTTTTCAGTGGGCTGGATAATTATGCTGTTACACGATTTGGACAATTCTGCTGTTGCACACGCATATCATATATATATATATATATATATATATATATATATATATATATATTACGATAAACGTGCAATCAATTTACAAATACATGAATTATTCACACAAAAACTAATGCAAAGGTTAATGATTTAAATGGCGAGACATCCATCATCGCAAACAATTCAAATAATATACAAAAACCTCCGAATCCGTTATGAATGAAATGATCTTTGTTTATTTAAATTTCTGCCGTATTAGTTCTTATTTTTACTACAAAGTTTTCGTCTGTTCCTGCAGACATCTTCAGGTATAGAATAGATGTTGTTCTTGTTTTTTTTCTCTTAGTAATAAGAGGACAACGAAAATATATGTATTGTTGTATCCGAAAATGCTATTGAAAATGAGTTATTGTTTTGGAACGCGCAGAAGCAACGCTGAGTTTGATTTTGAATTTTTAAAGGTTGTGCGTTCATATAAAATATGGTGATGAACAAATTTTTTACTGGTAAATTTTTCTGTCAAAGTGGCATGAACTATATTGTTCAATAATTACAGTAATGTCGCACTTATTATCCAAAAGTCGCACTTGGATCAGTTATTTAAATTACGGTAAACGTGCAATTATTGTTTTGGAACACGCAGAAGCAACGTTGAGTTTGATTTTAAATTTTAAAGGTTGTGCGTTCATATTATTTTTGTGTGAATAATTCATGTATATATATATATATATATATATATATATATATATATATATATATATAAAAATATATATATATAAGATATATATATATATATTATATATATTATATCAAATATATATATTATATAATATATCATATATATATATATATATATATATATAATGTCATCCACGTACAAGTTTGTTTCGCTGTATCACAGCTCATCAGTGCGGCTAGACATCCGATTGCTTCAAGCCGAGATCGAAGCCCGACCGATTTGCCATCAGTCGGAGTTTCTACCTCACGGCACATTGAAAGGGAAATTCTAAGGTATTATTTTTTTTACGAATGTAACCAAACACCAGACAGCCATAGATCTGAATTCGTTTTCAATGAAGAGCATTGCGTTTAGAAAACTATCAAAGACAACAGCATCCATTTTCACAATAACTTCACATTTTAACCTTTCAACCAACCATGGCTATTCTCTCGATCTCCCCGACCTCGATTCGGTGATTCGTTTGAATTTCAGAAGTGTACAGACTTTTACTTTGTTATTCACTCGATCCTCTCTCCTGGCCTTGAATTGGGTGATTCGTTTAAATTTCAAACGCCTCTCGAATTTTTTCGAACAATCTTCTAGCTTGCACTTTTTATTATTTGTTTGCACTGTTCTTAATGGACTTCCGTTCCCACCCAATCACGTCTTTTTTCTCTTTTCTCAGATATGACATCATGAACTTCCAACGATTTGAAGGTGAGGGTGACGAGAACGCCACTTATGCTTATGTGAAAGTTGGTTCCTGGAACAATGGTGTTCTTGTGATGAATGACACAAATATTTACTGGCCTGGTATTGGTCGATACCCGACAAGGATCGTAGAGTCTGTGTGCAGTAAACCTTGCAAGAAAGGATATGTAAAGGTAAGTTTGGTTTTTATATGTTGGAAACCGTAACCACTGAAAACTGTGAACCGTAATCCATTCTGTAATTTAAAAAATACAGTAGATTTATTAATCGGAAAGACAGAAAATCTTTTATTTTCCCAATGTTGTGTCGTCAAAACGACCCTCTAAAGCCACTGTTGTGATAACAACGAACACTTGCTTGATACTTCGTCTATACCAAAGTAGTAGAGTCTTTGTAATCGCAGATGCCGATTATAATACACCGATAAACACTACTGGTGTCAAACGTCTTAGAAAAATACTTGTACAAATAGCATTTCGTATAGAGAAGAAAATATCGGTCAGAACAGTATAGGGGATGGAGGAGAAATAGTGAATGCGTAATACGTCACGCGACTTCCTCTATAGAAGCGTTTCCGCTATGATAATGAGATCGCATGTGTTTGCCCACTGGTGATCTATGTTCTAACACAAGTGTCAGCAGCGTCACTTTATTCCTATACTAGCAGCATGGCCCTGCGTTGCCTGTGTTTGATTCAAAAATCGTACGACTCATACAGCAATCGCTATCACTTGACTTAAAATATTTTTGCCCTTCCTTGCCTTTAAAGGAGTGCCCTTTGCCGTGCTGATGTTGCTACATGCCTTACTTCTTGCCTATCTCACACTGCAAATTTTTTCTAAGCTCTATACTAAACATTAAATCTGTTACGAAAAGAGAACTAAACAAAACGAACACAAAATGATCAGGTTTAAAAAAGGACTCGTAACAGGAAAAACCGAATTAAAAAAGAATGTTAACAACAAATACTTTTTCACACTCAACCCAGTTCTGCAGAATCAGAATCAACGTTGAGTTTAAGCAAGCGAATGAGCCAATTGGAGTAAAGTGCTATGCAGATTTAAATTTTTCCCACTTGTGATGAATGCAGCTATCGATTTTTTTTGCATGCTAGCATGCTAGTTAACATTCGTGTCAGTCAGCTGCTGGCTTTCACGTTGGCCAATAGAATGTTCCTGCCTATTCGTGGCAGCTAGCTATAGGCTCTCACTCTGGCCAGTAGAAAATGCCCGCAAACTACATGAAAACTGTCGTAGAAGCATGAAAGAAAAACGATTATTTCCACTATCGATGGGAGTTGGTAAATGCAAAGTCGGTCTTGGCCTTCCCGCTCACTTGGAGCATGTGCATGTAAATTTTGGTGCAAATCCGTCGAAAATTGCGGCCGTGCATTCGTTACACACATACACACACACACACACATCCTGCCTTTTATAGATAGAGATAAAAAAAGGCGATCCTTGTATTTTCATTACAATTAATCACAAATATTTTCATTGCAAACAGCGAAAAAGAAAAAGAATTGCCCTGATTATTTTCATATTATTTCATATTATCTGTTATAATCTTAATTAATAACAGATTCAAACGACCTCTAGGCTAGGGGTCTTAAAAACGGATTATAAAATTTGATTTAACCCTTTAAAGAAAGATTATATGCCAGCAACACATGCATTTCCTCCCTGTTGAACGGAAGACCGTTTCGGCTTTTGCTGCAATCAGTTGGCTTATTTGGCAAGCTTCTCTAACCTCCTGCCGAAAACGTCCGAACTCTCAGACAATCTTTGTCGGGATTCAGTGTCTGTCTGCCTCTCTGTTGCCTCTCTTCAGCCTCTAGTCTTCTCTCTTGAATACGCGCAAATTCATTCTTTTATGCATGTCTAAGGCGCGTCTAAGCCCAAACGAGTCACGAGAGGACCAGATATGGGGAAATAAACAAACAAGACACTTTTTACTTCCCGTGGATCACCTTTTTTTTTTCAAAAAAATAAGCAGACGGAAATAAAAAAGAAATTGACACTTGTACATTATTATTTTAATAGTGCATCAATAAAATAAATGCACGTACGTAACGACAAATAATTATTTTTATTAATTTTAATTTTAACCACAGCCTGAGCGTCACCATTCTTATTCAAAATTTAACAGAGGCTTTCAGCAATAATTGAAAACACATTGGCGATTGACCTAGACAAACGAAAGGCTATTTTGTTTGTCTGACAGATGACACTGCGTGGTGAGATGCTTAACCAATTCAGAGTTGATTAAAGACTCTAGTACAAAAAGAGTTCATCCTGGGTATGACGATAAACTGCAACCGGCAGCAACTCTTCTCATCGGGAGCTATTGAGGAGCGTGGAACCACCTCTTAATTGCGATTATTCCCAGGTCCAGCTATGGGCAAATAGTTAACTTCATGAAATCGCTAAAAACAGACCATAGCATGACGAAAAAGACGCCAAGCTTGAAGAAAACAAAATTTTAGCGTCTAAATGTTTATGCTATTATTAAGAGGAAAGATCAAACGATTTTTTAATTACTTTAAAAAAAATTTCCTTCTTTTTAGAACATTCTGAATTTTGATTAAAAAAAAAACTTGTTTCTCTTTGTATCACCGGAACTAGTAAAATAACATAAAATTTTAGCCCGTTTTTTTTTTTTTTTTTTGTATGGCAGACATAAATTTTGAAAATCTTGCAAAAATAAAAATAATTGTCGGATTTTAATGAAAGTTTCAGAAAGTATTCACAAATGATGGAACTTACTATAAATATGTTTTTCTTTTTTAACGTCATGTCAATTTTTTTTTTCATATGTATTAATACTAACTAATTGCATGAAAACTCTGTAATTTCAATTTTGGGAAGATTAGTGATTATATTAGTCAAAAGCACAAGGCTTTAAGGAAACCAAATCATGTTTTTTTTAGTTTTTTTTTTTTGTTTTTTTTTTTTTTGAACCACCTCTACCTGAAAATCATCTCTAAACTGTAACATACAAAACTCAATAAAACAAAAATATTATTTAATTTCAAAAGCTTTTAATTGCTTTTATTTATTTTAATAAACATTGACAATATTGCCTGAAAGCAAAAAGACATTTCGATGAAAAATGAATTTTTAAAACAATTATATGTTATTTCTGAAATATTTTATTATTTTTACATTATTTTTCTTCTAAAATTAAGGAAAAGTTTGTAGAATTTAACGAATGTTATTAAGTAGATATATATTTACAGATTATAATTTCCAAAGCTTCTTACAACTAACGAACAACAGTATATAAAAAAACATAATTTGTATCAATAATAACACTAAATCAAATCTATGGATGACCGGAAGTATCATGCGTGCAATAAAAAAAAAACGTCACGTGGATTGAGTTTCTGTCTAGTATTTAACTTACATACTGAATTTTTAATACAATTATTTGTTATTTCTTTAATTATAATAGATTTTTACATTTAAGTTGTTAAAATATTATAAAATTAGTTAAAAGCCGCATTCAGTTTCGTAAATGTCCTTTTGAGATAGATTTATTTTTGCGAAACACGTGTGGAGAAGTTAATTAGATTTTTCAATTTCAACTGAGAAGGGTACTTACAAGTATCAGTATCATCTTATGAAATTTAAATTCGTATTTTATGTACACTTCTGATAACATTTAATAAGAAAGGTACCTATAAATTAATTAGATACCTTTCTTATGAAATTTAATCTCACTCTCAACAGTCTTTTTTTTTTAATTTCTTTATAATATATTTTCCATAAAGCATCGTAAACGTAAAGGTGAAAGCTAAGTAATTTTTTTTATAAAATTAGAGCGCTGAAAGTTTTCCTTAAAAATAACGAGGTAAATAATTTGTTCACTTAAATCTAAATAACTTCACTTCTCTCCTTCCATAGAAGGAATTATCCTCACGTAAGCTATCAAAACGTCCCGAATGTCTTTCGTCACCTTGGCAAGTGACGCAAAAGGTTACGACTTGCTTTGTTTTATTTTCAAACTACGTCTTTTCGTCGAAGAAACTAAGTTAAGCTTAGTTCAAAATATTGTAAATAAACATTATAACTTCTGATTTTCTTAAAATAATCTTTGAAAAAATGATAATTGATTTTTAAAAGAATTTCAAACTGAGATTTTCATTTTTTTATTTATAAATTAGAAAAAATGGCAGACATGATCGATTTTCTGTCAATTTTGCTGACTAAAAAACAAGATTTTTAATGAAAATTTAGGTCGTGCTAGGAACGATTAAAATATATATAAAAATACCCCCAAAATACTTTGATTTTTCCTCTTAATAATAACATAAACATTTAGATGATAAAGTTTTGTTTTCGTCAAGTTTGGCGTTTTTTCGTCATGCTATTCTCTTTTTCGCGATCTCATGAAGGTACCTATGTTAACTGGGGTTAAAATACGATGACGGTGCGAAAATACATTTTTATAGTAAAAATACCATCAATACAGTTTCATAGTAAAGATATCAGCAATACATTTTCATAGTACAAATACCAGCAATAGAGTTTTATAGAAAAAATCCTAGCAATACATTTTCATAGTAAAAACACCAGCAATATCTTTTCATAGTAAAAATATTACTAGCAAAAATTTTTTGTTAATAAACAAATATTACCAGTAATAATTTTTGTAAAAGAAATAACTAATTCTCTCAAGAAAGTTAAATATCGGCATTAAATAACCCATATGAATTTGATATGCCGCTAACAAGCAGACGCACAGGAATTACAGATGAGGATTTCCACCAATCTCTTAAAGCAAGTGGCATATCCAGGGTCATATTTCTTAAGGCCAATTACAGGGATGCGATTGAGTGCATATGCTTTTTGGTTTGGTTTGTTTTGTTATACGGCATATCAACATCCAATGGGTCATTTAATGCTGACAGCTTTTTTTTCCTGGTAATATTTTTGTTTTGTCAAAAATCCATTTCTGTTAATATTTTTTTCTCAAAAACGTATAGCTGGTAAAATTTTTTTTTTCAAAAACGTATAGCTGGTAATATTATTTTTTCAAAAACGTTTAGCTGGTAATATTATTTTTCTCAAAAATGTATAGCTGGTAATATTATTTTTTTCAAAAACGTATAGCTGGTAATATTACTTTTTTCAAAAACGTATAGCTGGTAATATTATTTTTTCAAAATCGTATATATTTTAATATTATTTTTTCAAAATCGTATAGCTGGTAATATTTTTTTTCAAAAACGTATAGATGGTAATATTATTTTTTCAAAAACGTATAGCTGGTAATATCATTTTTTCTCAAAAATGTATAGCTGGTAATATTATTTTTTTTTCAAAAACGTATAGCTGGTAATATTATTTTTTCAAAAACGTTTAGCTGGTAATATTATTTTTTCAAAAACGTTTAGCTGGTAATATTATTTTTTCTCAAAAATGTATAGCTGGTAATATTACTTTTTTCAAAAACGTGTAGCTGGTAATATTATTTTTTTCAAAATCGTATATCTTTTAATATTATTTTTTCAAAAACTTATAGCTGGTAATATTTTTTTCAAAAACATATAGCTGGTAATATTTTTTTCAAAAACGTATAGCTGGTAATATAATTTTTTTTCAAAAACGTATAGCTGGCAACATTATTTTTTCAAAAACGTATTATCAGAGGCCTTGCTGTTGGACGTCTTATTCAGGACGCGGATGCAGTTTATCGTCATACCCAGGACGCGGATGTAGATTATCGTCATACCCAGGACGCGGATGTAGTTTATCGTCATACCCAGGACGCTATGCTTTCTGGGGATTAAGTTTGGAGATGATAACGGAAACAATAGACAGAGTTTTATGCATATCCCAATCCTGGTGAGTAAAGAGCAAAAGTGGATAAACATTCACAAGATATGTTGAATAGTTTACCAGCAAGAGATGATAACACTTCAAATTGATTGAAGAGAGAATAGAGGACGTACCCTTATTTAACACACTCTTACAGAGTCGACAGTGTTCAGGGTAACCAGTCCGTTCGGTTGATTGTAAATGCCATCCTTTGTTGGATTATTTATAGCCAAATTACTGTATGGAGCACTCGGTGAGAAGAGAACTCACTACTTAGTAACTAGACAAGCCTCGTTAACAATTACTCCATGCCGAAACGCTTACAATGTTTGGTTGGTTAAATTTACATATCCTCCCCGTTAGGTTATTTATGGTAGAACTGTTGTATTGGGCAATAAAAATGTATCAGGTCATCCCATAAGTTCTGTCCGAATTTTACCTTTTTGTTAAAATGAACGAAATTTAAAAAGAATTTTATAATTTCTAATGGAGCTGAACATTATTTTTATGTTTAGATGCATTTAAACTGATCAAATTTTATTTCAGAGAAAAATAAAATAAAATTTTGTTTGATTAAAACCCTGCGAACATGGAAGTACACAAGAATCATTTGAGGCACATAATGCTTTATGAGTTCAAGAAAGGAAACTCAGCAGTCAAGCGGCTAGAAACATTCATTCAGTTTATGGAGAGGAATGTGAATGAAAGAACTTGCAGAAGATGGTTTGCAAAATTCAGAGGTGGAGATTTCACCCTTGAAGATGAAGATCGAACCGGACGTCCAGTTGAGTTTCATGAAAAGCTTCTTGAAGCAGGCCTTGAAGAAAATCCTGTTTTAGCAGTTGAGGAATTGGCAGTGGTTCTCAGTTCAAACCATACAACTGTTCGTCGTCATCTTCAACAACTTGGAAAAGTTCCTAAACTTGGAAAATGGGTGCCTCATGAATTGTCTGAAAACAACCTCAAATCCCGAATTGACATCTGCTCTTCTCTTCATTCTCGCCAACTTGTTTCACCTTTTTTGGATAGACTTGTGACTGGCGACGAAAAATGGATCTTTTATCGAAATGTTAAGCGTCGTAGACAGTGGCTTGGTAAAGGGGAAGGACCCCAGCCACAGCCGAGAAGGGAACTTCATGGGCAAAAGGTTATTCTTTCATTCTGGTGGGATCGCCAAGGAATAATCCACTTTGAATTCTTACCACCTAATGCAACAATTAATGCTCAAATATACTGTCAGCAATTAGAGCGTTTGAACATAGGTTTGAGGAAAAAAAGACCTGCTCTAGTGAATCGAACAGAGGTGATATTTCATCAGGACAATGCGCGACCCCACACAGCAAGAATCACGTCACAAAAGATCGAAGAACTTGGTTGGGAGAAAATTCCTCATCCACCTTATTCTCCCGATCTTGCTCCTTCAGACTACCATTTGTTTCGTAGCTTACAGAATCATTTGGAAGAAACAGCTTTTGTAACACAGACAAAACTGACATTGTGATTTCTTCGAATTAAAGCCAAAAGAATTTTACAGTAATGGAATTAGTGAGCTTGTTAATAGATGGAAGGAAGTCATAGATAATCAGGGAAAATACATTGTTCATTGAATCTGTAATTAAATGTAACATTTGGTCACTTGCTTTCTTTATTCAAAATTCGGACAGAACTTATGGGATGACCTGACCGCATTCTGACCTTGAGACCCGGGTTCGAATCTTATCATAGTCGATTTGTTGGGA
Organism: Acanthosepion pharaonis; assembly: GCA_903632075.3. Classification (NCBI taxonomy): domain Eukaryota; kingdom Metazoa; phylum Mollusca; class Cephalopoda; order Sepiida; family Sepiidae; genus Acanthosepion; species Acanthosepion pharaonis. The sequence continues at coordinate 80,057 of CAHIKZ030001106.1, read as the reverse complement.
AGGAATATTCCTGATGTTATTGGACTGGAGGGGTCGATCCTAGAGTGAGGCACCATTGGAAAGTACCTGAAACCATACCACAGGTTGAGCCAAGACTTGTGAGTGAAATATGGTAGACGGATAGCGTACTGGCCTTCTTCAAATTGCTGATCACAATAGATAACACGATCTCTCCCAGAAACTGTAACTAAGGTCTGCTCAGCATAGTTGCAATATAAAGTACAGGTAAGCTCTGTGGGTGTTGAATAAACACAAATGCGCCTGAGCATGCGTCTGCAATAGGGATTAACTAGCCGTCATAGTAGACGGGTATCTTCGAATACGAGTGGCCAGCTATACCTATTGTATCAGGCACTCAGTGAGGATCAAACTCACCACTCAGTAGTAATAATCAACTAAAATTACCTCGTTAACCATTACCCTACGTTGAGATACCTATTTAGTTAGGCTGGCTGATGTGTTAAGTAGACTTTACTAGTAATGTTCAACCTTACTAGTTTCGTTAAACATTACCCGACGTCGAGATGTCATCACTTGTTGGGTTATTTATGGTCGAATTATAGTATCGGGCACTCGTAATAATAGTACTCACTAATCAAGAGTTATAGTCAACTAGAGTTGCCTCGTTAACCATTACACTACATCGAGCCGTCTATTTGGTTAGGCTGGTTGATGTTTCAACATTTCAATTTTTGCTGGCTGATTTAATGTCAAATTTTATTTTGGGCAACTCAATTAGGATCAGACTCGTTACTGGTAATTGTCCAGCTTTTTAGACTCGTTAACCGTTACCCCACGGCAACTTGTCTCCTTTTTAATAATGCGATTTTATATTAATATGAAGTATTATTCAACACCAATAAACAAACCTGGACCATGTTATCATTATAACGTTATATCTCGTTAGTAAGTTTCTAGGACTTTTAATTCGTCCTTTTTCGTATAAGTTTTCTTTATATATTTTTACAATTAAGAATTACGAGAAGAGACTACATAAGTAGTATCTGACTATATTGTAACTATTTACACTATTTACATTGTTCGGACTGTTGTCATCATCCTTATTGTCATATTCACGACATCTCGATCATTCTATGCTACGGCCTTCTTCATTTTCTGTCTATATTTCTGAGATGCGGTATTGTAACTATTTACACTATTTACAATGTTCGGACTGTTGTCCTCATCCTTATTGCCATATTCACGACGTTTCGGCCATTGTAGGCTACGGTCTTCTTCAGGCGATTAGAATTTCGAACTGAACCCATTATTTCGTCTCTCCGAGTAGATTGTTCTAGTTCCACGTATCACGCCTCTAACGGTATCTCAGTTTCAGTTTTTTTCCTTTTAATTCAACTCTGCAAGTTTTTGTTCAGCTCTGCTGTGGCCAGGTATTGATCCCACAACTCTTTGGGTCAAGTCACTGGATTATTTCAAACAACGCTGGAAGATAAAGGGTTCGGTTTGAAATTCCAATTATCAGAAGAAGTCCGATAAAGTAAAATTAGCAGCTGATCTCAAAAATGACATCCAAACAAATGGCTTGTAAATTTTAACGCTTACAAAACGAAACAGCTATCTGTTAACCATCTTGCCTTTTATTAAAATGAGGGTAACCTCTAGGAGAATAACCTATTGCACCTTCTAAGTTTCATGTTTTCCGCTTACATGAAATGGAACGATTATATTGAATCAGTTGTTCCGTCTGCTGCTCGGAGATTTGTCTCACTGTGTCGCGCCAGATGATTTTTTTCTCGCCAGAGTCCACCTTGCACGTTTATAAATGTTCCCTTCACCCGTGAGTTGGATATTGTTGCCACGTCTAGTTTGGTGCTCCTATTATATATCTCGACATTCTTGAAAAAAAAATCAATGAATCGTCTGTCATGTTATCGGTCCTGACCTGGCATCTCAATTTCAGTCACTTCCCCACCGCCGTGACGTGGCATTTTTTTAATAAATATTTTCATGGCAACTGTTCTGTTGAGCTTCCCTCTTTACTATTTCGACATCACGAATTTAAGCGCAGTACTAGATTGGAAGATAGGTCTCATTACTTTACAGTTATAGTCTTGTTCTGTCTGTGAGACTTGCCTTAATTCCTGGACTATCCATTTCTTTCAGCATTTAAAGTGCCTAACGTTTATTTTCTAACACCCAGACTCGTTCCAACAAATTTCAATGACACCAGAATTCAATTGAACTTTTAACTATTCTCTCTCAGATTTTTTTAATTTATTTATTCAGCAGACGAAGAAGAAAATATTCCAAACATATTCGTTATATTTTTTAAAATTATCTGAATAATTGAATTTAAAATAATTGTTGTTATTCCTTGTGGAATAGATAAATAAGTATTTAAGTTAGTCATATGAATGATTTACATTTTTCAAATTGATATTTCAAATGATAAAGAACGGTTTAAATAAGTTATTAAGTTTGGACTATATTGTGTAATGTAATGACTAATTTAAAAAAAAAATGGAAGGAAAGTGAGTAGGAATTCACGATCAGAAATTTCTACAGAATGAAGACAATTTTATCAATAGAATCTATTACACACATATATATGTACATACATACACACAAACACACATATATATATATATATATATTATAATGAATCATTCATACAAAAAGTAATTTAGTAAAGTTAATGAGATAAAATGGCGAATTCACTACGCAGACAAAATGTTTAAAATGCATTAACCCACTAACCACTCGATGAATGTCATGACTCTTGCTTTTAAAAATATAAACTGTATATCTTTCTTAAATACGAAAGTACTTTCGACAGATTCTCAGGTCATCATCATGCATAGAAACTATTTTCTTTTCAATTCAGGTAGCATCCGAGACAAAATATAATGCAAATCGAAATGTTTTTTTTTTGTATGTGTTCTATTGATGACAAATAGAAACTTGTGGAGCGTGCAATGGCAACGCTAAGGTTGATTTTTTTTTAATTTTGTGAATTCGCCATTTTATCTCATTAACTTTACTAATTTACTTTTTATATCAATTTATCATTGTAATATAAGTTAAACAGCACCACATAATTGATATATATATATATATATATATATATATATATATATATATATATATAATTGCTTTGGACATCTCGAAAGCGATCGATAGTGTTTGGCATACCGGTCTTTTTGACAAGTTGGAAGGTGATGGTGGTCTTCGGATGAATTTTTAACTGACAATCTTCAGAGTCTGTCTATATTTCTGAGATGAGGTATTATGTACATTATTTACATTATTCGGATTACTGTCCTCATCTTTGTCGCGATATTTACCACAACGTTTCGGCCGTTGTACGCTCCGGCCTTCTTCAGGTGGTTGGAATTTCGAACTGAACCCTTTATTTCGCTCACTGGGGTAGACTGTTCTAGTTCCACGTGCCATGTTTGATGGATGCCAGTTATCAGGTACATATGGCACAGTGAATAAAGGCGTTGGTTAGATCCAGTAACACGACCCAAAGGGTGTGAGTTCAACACCCGGTTAAGGCAGTAGAAAACTTTCAGAGGGAAATTAGCAGGAGATAACTGACATCCATGGTTTTTACTTTTTGTCATAATAAAATTTCTAATAAAAATCATGCCTACATTTTTCAAACATGTCTAATAATTTTCTCTTATTTAAATTATTTAACTATTTTTCGGGCAAATTCTAAAATTTCCCAAGGGTGGTCTAAAATTTATGAACTGCAGTGTACATACACATATATATTATTTGACTCTCCCGTCGTATTCGACGTGTGCGGGTCAAGCAACTCAATTCCTCGGAAACAAAAGCCCGACACCAGAAAATATGATTTGTTTATAGTGGTGAAGGTTTTATGCAGAACCATCCACATGTTTTGAAGGGCCGAATACAGAGACCTGGTGCACTACGTGCCACAAGGTCCCCAAACAACCCTCTGCAGGTTTTGAATTCAGAGTTGTCCTTCTCTTAGACCAGTTGCCATCCAAGGCTATAGAACCCAGTCTGTCCTGCTATTTAACCCATAGCTGGAGGGAGAAGAGGATTCATACCCTTCCCAAGCGTATTACATGAAGAAGGGTATGGGGTCAAAACACTATGAATGTGTAAAAATAGGTTTTAATACCAGCAATAAAATTTTTAAAGAAAAAATTATTACTAGCAATAAATTATTACCAGTAATACATTTTTGAAGAAAAAAAATGTTACAGCAATACATTTTGATGGAGAAAATATTACCAGCGATAAATTTTTGAAAATAAATAAATAAATAAAAATATTACCAGCCATACATTTTTTAAAATAAATAAATAAATAAAAATATTACCAGCCATACATTTTTTAAAATAAATAAATAAATAAAAATATTACCAGCCATACATTTTTTAAAATAAATAAATAAATAAAAATATTACCAACCATACATTTTTTAAGATAAATAAATAAATAAGAATATTACCAACAATACATTTTTGAAAATAAATAAATAAATAAAAATATTACCAACAATACATTTTTTTTCAAAATAAATAAATAAATAAAAATATTACCAACAATACATTTTTAAAATAAATAAATAAATAAAAATATTGCCAACAATACATTTTTAAAATAAATAAATAAATAAAAATATTACCAACAATACATTTTTGAAAATAAATAAATAAATAAAAATATTACCAACAATACATTTTTTGAAAATAACTAAATAAATAAAAATATTACCAACAATACATTTTTTAAAATAAATAAATAAATAAAAATATTACCAGCAATACATTTTTGAAAATAAATAAATAAATAAAAATATTACCAGCAATACATTTTTGAAAATAAATAAATAAATAAAAATATTACCAGCAATACATTTTTGAAAATAAATAAATAAATAAAAATATTACTAGCAATACATTTTTGAAAATAAATAAATAAATAAAAATATTACCAGCAATAAAAATCTTGTCGGCATTAAATAACCATTTGAGTTTGAAATGCCGTTAAACAAAACAAACCAAACCAAACCAAGCCAAACCAAACCATGACAAAAAATAGCGCCAAACTCTCTAGCAGATTTGAATTTCATAGCATCACGACTCATGCCTTTTGGCCCAATTATTAAGTAAAACATCTCAACTATTTCCGGTGATGGGAGCGGATAACGGAAAGTACTGAACGGAAACCGTGGATAAGAGCAAACTTAAGAATATGAAAGAACTGCTCTCACTTTTGCGACACTTTGCAAAGATCATCTCTGGGTTGTTTTGCTAGATAGAAATAAAAATTTATATGTTTAAGTTTTTCTCATAAACTCCTGATCGCAGTCAGCATGAGGCAAGTTTATTTTCATTTTATTTTTTTATAATTTCTTTCGCCTTTAATTGTCAATTTTTTTTGTGATGATACGACTGTTTATCAGAATTCGAAAAGCAAGCAAGAAAGCAAGAAAGAAAGCAAGAAAGGAAGAAAGCAAGGGAGAAAGAAAGAAAGCAAGGGAGAAAGAAAGAAAGAAAGAAAGAAAGAAAGAAAGAAAGAAAGAAAGAAAGAAAGAAAGGAAACACGCAAGCAAGAAAGAAAGATCTCCTTCGCCTTTAATTGTTATATTTTTTGTGACGATGTGCCTGTCTATAAGAATTTGGGAAGAAAGAAAGAACGAAAGAAAGAAAGAATGGTAGAAAGAAAGAAAGAAAAAAAAAAAGAAAAAAAGAAAAGAGAAAGAAAGAAAAGAAAGAAAAAAGAAAAGAAAAGAAAGAAAAAAAGAAAAGATCTCCTAGACTTTAATTGTTATATTTTTGTGACGATGTGCCTGTCTATAAGAATTTGGGAAGAAAGAAAGAAAAGAAAGAAAAGAATGGTAGAAAGAAAGAAAGAAAAAAAAAAGAAAGAAAAAAGTAAAGAAAAAAAAGAAAAAAGAAAGAAAAAGATCTCCTTCGCCTTTAATTGTTATATTTTTTTGTGACGATGTGCCTGTCTATAAGAATTTGGGAAGAAAGAAAGAAAGAAAGAAAGAAAAGAAAGAATGGTAGAAAGAAAGAAAGAAAAAAAAGAAAAGAAAAGAAAGAAAAGAAAGAAAGAAAGAAAGAAAGAAAAGAAAGAAAGAAAGATCTCCTTCGCCTTTAATTGTTATATTTTTTGTGACGATGTGCCTGTCTATAAAATTTGGGAAGAAAAAAGAAAGAAAGAAAGAAAGAAAAGAAAAAGAAAGAAAGAAAAGAAAGAAAAAGTAGAAAAGAAAAGAAAAAAAAAAAAGAAAAGAAAAAGAAAAAGAAAGAAAAAATTTGGAAAAGAAAAGAAAAAAGAAAAAAGAAAGAAAAAAAAGAAAAAAAAAAAAAAAAAAAAGAAAAAAAAAAAAAAGAAAGAAAGAAAGATCTCCTTAGCCTTTAATTGTTATATTTTTTGTGACGATGTGCCAGTCTATAAGAATTTGGAAAGAAAGAAAGAAAGAAATAAAGAAAAGAAAAAAGAATGGTAGAAAAAAAAGAAAAAAAGAAAGAAAAGAAAGTAAAGAGACAGAAAAAAGAAAAAAAAAAGAAAAGAAAGAAAGAAAGATCTCCTTAGCCTTTAATTGTTATATTTTTTGTGACGATGTGCCAGTCTATAAAAATTTGGAAAAGAAAGAAAGAAAAAAAAAAAGAAAGAAAGAATGGTTAGAAATAAGAATTTGAAAAAGAAAAAAAAAGAAAGAAAGAAAGAAAAGAAAAAAAAAAAAAAAAAAAAAAAAAGAAAAGAAAGAAAAAGAAAGAAAGAAAGAAAGATCTCCTTCGCCTTTAATTGTTATATTTTTTGTGACGATATGCCAGTCTATAAGAATTTGGAAAAAAGAAAGAAAGAAAGAAAGAAAGAATGGTAGAAAGAAAGAAAGAAAAAAAAGAAAAAAGTAAAAAGAAAAAGAAAAAAAAAAAAAAGAAAGAAAAAAAAAAAAGAAAGAAAGATCTCCTTCGCCTTTAATTGTTATATTTTTTGTGTGACGATGTGCCTGTCTATAAGAATTTGGGAAGAAAGAAAGAAAGAATGGTAGAAAAAAAAAAAAAAAAAAAGAAAGAAAGAAAGTAAAGAAAAAGAAAAAAAAAAAAAAAGAAAAGAAAGAAAGAAAAGAAAGAAAGATCTCCTTAGCCTTTAATTGTTATATTTTTTTGTGACGATGTGCCTGTCTATAAAATTTGGGAAGAAAGAAAGAAAGAAAGAAAAAAAGAATGGTAGAAAGAAAGAAAAGAAAAAAAGAAAGAAAGAAAGTAAAGAAAAGAAAAGAAAAAAAAAAAAAGAAAGAAGGAAAGATCTCCTTAGCCTTTAATTGTTATATTTTTTGTGACGATGTGCCTGTCTATTTGGGAAAATTTGGGAAGAAAGAAAGAAAGAAAAAAAAATGGTAAAAAAGAAAAAAGAAAAAAAGAAAGAAAAAAAGAAGGAAAGAAAGTAAAGAATTTGAAAGAAAAGAAAAAAGAAAAGAAAAAATGGTAAAGAAAAAAGAAAAAAAAGAAAGAAAAGAAAAGAGAAAGAAAGAAAAAGAAAAGATCTCCTTAGCCTTTAATTGTTATATTTTTTGTGACGATGTGCCAGTCTATAAGAATTTGGGAAGAAAGAAAGAAAAGAAAGAAAGAAAGAATGGTAGAAAGAAAGAAAGAAAAAAGAAAGAAAGAAAGTAAAGAGAAAGAAAGAAAAAAAGAAGAAAAAAGAAAGAAAGAAAGAAAGAAAGAAAGACAGATCTCCTTAGCCTTTAATTGTTATATTTTTTGTGACGATGTGCCAGTCTATAAGAATTTGGAAAGAAAGAAAGAAAGAAAAAAGAATGGTAGAAAGAAAGAAAGAAAAAAGAAAATAGAAAGAAAAAAAAAAAAAAAAAAGAAAGAAAGAAAGAAAAAAAGAAAAAAGAAAGAAAAGAAAGAAAGAAAAAGATCTCCTTAGCCTTTAATTGTTATATTTTTTTGTGACGATGTGCCTGTCTATAAAATTTGGGAAGAAAGAAAGAAAGAAAGAAAGAAAGAAAGAATGGTAGAAAGAAAGAAAAAAGAAAGAAAGAAAGTAAAGAAAGAAAGAAAGAAAGAAAAAAGAAAGAAAGAAAGATCTCCTTAGCCTTTAATTGTTATATTTTTTGTGACGATGTGCCTGTCTATAAGAATTTGGGAAGAAAGAAAGAAAGAAAGAAAGAATGGTAGAAAGAAAGAAAGAAAAAAGAAAGAAAGAAAGTAAAGAGAAAGAAAGAAAGAAAAAAGAAAGAAAGAAAGAAAGATCTCCTTAGCCTTTAATTGTTATATTTTTTGTGACGATGTGCCTGTCTATAAGAATTTGGGAAGAAAAAGAAAGAAAAAAGAAAAAGAAAAGAAAGAAATAAAATAAAAGAAGAAAAGGTAGAAAAAGAAAAAAGAAAAGAAAGAAAAAAGAAAAGAAAAAAAAAAGAAAAGATCCCTTAGCCTTTAATTGTTATATTTTTTGTGACGATGTGCATGTCTATAAGAATTTGGGAAGCAAGAAAGAAAGAAAGACAGAAAGAAAGAAAGAAAGAAAAAAGAATGGTAGAAAGAAAGAAAAAAGAAAGAAAGAAAGAAAGAAAGAATGAATGGTAGAAAGAAAGAAATAAAGAATGGTAGAAAGAAAGAAAGAAAGAAAGAAAGAAAGAAAGAAAGAAAGAAAAAGAAAAGAAAGATCTCCTTCGCCTTTAATTGTTATATTTTTTGTGACGATGTGCCTGTCTATAAGAATTTGGGAAGAAAGAAAGAAAGAAAGAAAGAATGGTAGAAAGAAAGAAAGAAAAAAGAAAGAAAGAAAGAAAGAAAGAAAGAAAGGAGAAAGAAAGAAAGAAAAGAGAAAGAAAGAAAGAAAGAAAAGAGAAAGAAAGAATGGTAGAAAGAAAGAAAAAAAGAAAGAAAGAAAGAAAGAAAAAGGAAGAAAGAAAGAAAGGCAAAATAAATGAAAGAATTGAAAAAAATATAATAATATGAAATAAACGAAAATATTAGTGCCGAAAGAATGCGATTAATTTAGAAAGAAAAAGAAGAAAAATGATGAATGAAAGTGAATGTGAAAGAAAATAAGAAAGTTGATAAATATAAAAGAACGGAGGAAAGAATGGTAGAAAAAAATAAAAGAGTATGAAAGACAAGACAAGCAAAAGAAAGAATATAATGAGAGACAAAATGATTTGAGGCAAACAACGGCAAAAAGGTTGTCTGAGAATAGGACTGATGTCGGGGAAGGTATTTTGGCGCCTTCCGTCTAATATAATAATGGCGGATTAATTTACGAAACACAGTGAATAAGCAAATCGCGTGCTTCCAAACATTTGAGATTTGACCGTCCTTCAATGATAATTCTTGTCTTACTCATATTATATAATATTTGAAGATATTACTATTGATATTTCTATCGAGAAGAAATCTATATAAAGTTCCGATTTTCAAAAGGTAAATTCCGGTTTTCCAGAAGTAAATTCTATAAGATATTCAGTTTTCAAAAGGTAAAATCTATAAAAATTCCAGTTTTCAAAATGTAAAACTTATTAAAAATTCCGGTTTTCAAAAGGTAAAATCTGTAAAAATTCTGTTTTTCAGAATCTAAATTGCATAAAAATTCCGGTTTTCAAAAGGTAAAATCTATAAAAGTTCCGATTTTCAAACGGTACAATCTATAAAAGTTCCGATTTTCAAACGGTAAAATCTATAAAAGTTCCGATTTTCAAAGGGTACAATCTATAAAAGTTCCGATTTTCAAACGGTAAAATCTATAAAAGTTTCGGGTTTCAAAATGTAAAATCAATAAAAAATTTTTTTTTCAAAATAAAATCGATAAAAATCCCAGCGTTCAAAATGTAAAACTTATAAAAATTCCAGTTTTCAAAAGCTCAAATCTATAAAAGTTCCTGTTTTCAAAGGGTACAATCTATAAAAATTTCGGTTTTCAAAAGGTAAAATCAATAAAAAAATTTTTTTTCAAAAGTAAAATCTATAAAAATCCCAGCGTTCAAAATGTAAAACTTATTAAAAATTCCGGTTTTCAAAAGGTAAAATCTACAAAAATTCTGTTTTTCAGAAGCTAAATTGTATAAAAATTCCGTTTTTCAAAATGCAACATATTATGTCTCTTCAGGGATTGGCTGACCACAATTTTCTGTCCTTTGTAACTCAGTAACTCTTGTTTTTTACCATCAGTGTCACCCACCGTTTCTCTATCCATTCGCACAAGTAGATGGCCTGTTTCAAGCCTATGCTTTTTGCCTTTGATATGTCCTGACTCAAATTTCCAAGGACAACTTTCTAATTATTAGTTTAACTATCTCTTCCTGTCGGTGACCTTTCGTTTCCATTTTCCTGAAAACTTCCTCCTCGCTTACAGGATACGACCACCGTATTCCCAGCAGAACAGGGCCGCTGCAAGGGTCCTATGAACCCCCGACCCTCACAAATCTATGATAGGACCTATCCAATCTATGATACAGGGACCACCCCTCTACTACGTCTCAATTTTTATAAGGTAGCATTCATATAAAATACAAATTTTATTACTTGCATTATTTGGACTGTTATTCTCATCTTCATTGATATATCCACGATGTTTCGGTCGTTGTACGCTCCGGCCTTCTTCGGGTGATTGGAATTACCCTTTATTTCATCCACCGGGCTGGACTTTTCTAGTTCCACGTGCCATGCCTCTTCCCCATGTCTCTTTGAACTCAACTCCTCCATGTCTGATTCCCCCACTGCTGTGGCCTCGTATTGAACTCACAACTCTTTGGCTCTATTCATTGGATCTAACCAACGTCTTTATCCACTGGAGCATGTGTCCTTGAGAATTGAATTGAAGAGAAATAACTGAAACATCCTGAACTAGAGCAATCTACCCCGGTGGACGAAATAAAGAGTTCGAATCGAAATTCCAATCACCTGAAGAAGGCCGTAGCGTACAACGACCGAAACGTTGTGAATATGGCAATGAAGATGAGGATAACAATTCGAATAATACTTCATCTCAGAGATGTAGACAGACAAATTTTATTGTAACCTTATCATGTATGATGGGTCATATGCATTATAGGTGGACAATTCAACTAGAAAAATTGAAAATAAATACAATGTATCTAAATACAAATTAGAGACATGTCATAATAGATCATTCCATCTCTATCTATAAAAGGTAGGATGTGTGTGTCTCTGTGTAACGAATGCACGGCCGCAATTTTCGACGGATTTGCACCAAAATTTACATGCACGTGCTCCAAGTTAGTGAGAAGGCCAAGACCGACTTTGCATTTCCCAACTCCCCACGAATAGACAGGAAGATTCTATTGGCCAGCGTGAGAGCCAACAGCTGACTGACACGAATGTTAACTTGCATGCTAGCATGCAAAAAAATCGATAGCTGCATTCATCACAAGTGGAAAAAATTTAAATCTGCATAGCACTTTACTCCAATTGGCTCATTCGCTTACTTAAACTCAATGTTGATTCTGATTCCGCAGAACTGGGTTGGGTGTGAAAAAGTATTTGTTGTTAACATTATTTTTCATTCGGTTTTTCCAGTTACGAGTCGTTTTTTTTAAAGCTGATCGTTTTGTGTTCATTTTGTTTAGTTCTTTTTTTCGTAACAGATTTAATGTTTAGTATAGAGCTTGGAAAAAATTCGCAGTTTGAGATAGGCAAGAAGTAAGGCATGTAGCAACATCAGCACGGCAAAGGGCACACCTTTAAAGGAAAGGAAGGGCAAAAATATTTTAAGTCAAGTGATAGCGATTGCTGTATGAGTCGTACGATTTTTGAATCAAGTACGGGCAACGCCGGGTCATGCTGCTAGTCTTAAATAAATCAACATTTTTTTTCGTCAATTTATAACAGTTTTGAACGAAAAAAAAAACCTCAGAATGACGTCAAAATTCTCGAAAAGTTTTCATCTTTTAATGGTCCTGTTTGGTTTGGTTTGTTTTACGGCATATAAATCTCAATGGGTATATGCCGACAATTTTTTTTATTGCTGGCAATATTTTTTTTTTCCAAAAATGTATCTCTGGTAATATTTTTTCTTCAAAAATCTATTGTTGGTAATATTTTTTTCAAAAATGTATTGCTGTCATTACAATCTATTTTTACACTTTCATAGTGTTTTGACCCCAGTTTAGGGGTTAACTATTTGCCCATACCTGGGACCCTGACAGGTGCTATCACCCCAGATCAGGGTGAATCTGGAGCAATTAAGAGTTGATTCCACGCTCCTCAAAACCTCCTGATCAGAGGCCTTGCTGTCGGATGTAGTTTATCATCAAATCCAGGACAGTCAATTGTGCTTAGTTTAATTTGCAACGTATGTAGGTAGAAAAAAGCAACTTTTGATAAGGTAACGTGGCTCACAAAGCACTGTCTGGGGCCCCCAATCAGATGGGCTTTTAGGGTAGTAGGTACCGGCCCTACAGCATAGAACCACATTTCTGTTGCCTCTAGTCTTCTCCTCATCTGTGTGGAAATTGTCCAGCATGAACTACCGTATGGGAAGATTGATATTTCATAGATCAGTCCTCTTTTCTTTTCTTTTTTTTTTTTTTCTTGTTTCTCGCGAAATTTTCTTCTTTCTTAGTACTTTGCTTAGAGTTTGAAAATCATCATTTGTTAATCCAAGGCATGTTCGGATTTCGGTTTCACATTTCTCATCCTCTGTTAAAACAATTCCCAAATATTTAAACGTCTGTAATTGTTTGACTTTGACACTTCTATTTCGTAGCTTGCTGAAAAAAAAACCCATCTATTCTGTCTTCTTACAATTGACAGTTAATTCTTACTTCTCGCTTTTATATAGTACTTTGCCTAGGAGGTACTATAGTTTTGATTCATCTATGTATTCTATATCGTTAAGAATGTGCTCATCGATAATGAATCCTGACAGGGTCTCCAGCACCCTTAGTGGATCCTCGCTATAGAGGTTGAACGAATCTAGGCAAATGATATATTGTTGCCCTACGTTCCTGTATAATTTTGTGTACCTACTAAATTCATATATATATATATATATATAGGTGTGTTTTCCCCAGTATAACCTCCGAATTATTTTTAATAGCCTTCCCAAATATATCTAGTTTAGACAGGTAAAATAATTTTTGATAACTTAGTCTGTAAAGTGAGACAAAAACAAACATTTAAAGTAGATAAAACTCTGTGAAACATAACTTAAGTATTTAAACCGACTGTAAGAGCAAAATTGTCTAAAAGGGGGAAAGTAAAATTATCCACTTGTTGGATTAAGCTTTCAACCGTTGTATCTTAGAAATGATTAAAGATATATTACTGGAATCCTCCGAGATTTTTTAGAACACCATTGGTCTCTACTTTGAGTAATATGAATGTATAATTACTCTCCAAGCTTAACAGAAGAATCATGATGACATCGATCATAAACATGAAAATAAATTATAACTAGATCATGTTCATCATTAATAAATATATAACTAAGGATCAGAAGCCCAGGAAGGATATATATATATATATATATATATATATATATATATATATATAGAGAGAGAGAGAGAGAGAGAGAGAGAGAGAGAGAGACTTGATTCTCGCCCTCTCTAACCTTCAAACTTTCTGTCCTGAAATATCAAGGTACCTCACAGGTTTCACGTACGACTTCATTTTCAAGTCGTTTTTCAATGCTCTTTGAACTGTTATAGCTGAAACTCTTCTCTCACGTGCCAAAAGCCTTATATATTTAATTGATCATTTCATCTCTGAATTTAGCTGATAATCCCTCTTCTTGTTGTGACCTCCTGATCCAGTATTTTTTTCTCTCTACTACTCCCTCCTTTTTAAACTTATTCACAGTTCTCTTGATGCTTCTTGGAGGTACTTTGGAGATTGACGACAGAGTATGAATGTTTGTACCATTACTGATTGTCTGACACCATTGCTCATTTGGGAAGACAGTGGGGCTGACACAAAATGATTTTAACCTGATCTCTTCCAAGCTGAATAACTCAATGAGTTTTCATTGATCTTACAGAAAATGGTGTCAAGATGGCGTAACATCTGAAAACCTGGAAAAAAGAAACTCAATTAGTTTTTTTTTTTTTAGATACAGAGCAACTTCGGTTCTCAAACGTCTCAGATGTCGAACAAATCGGTTTTTGAACAGAAAATTCGAGATAAAAATGCCGCGGTTATCGAACAAAATTTCGGTTTTGGAACAACATTGCCGAACCAAATTAACCCAAACGGAACCATTTCTGAGTCGACTGCCATGTTGTATATATTCGTGTGTTGTGCCGTGCTTTTTTTTTTGAATTTTATTGTACTGTGACTTCTTTTTTCCTCTACATTGATTCCCACTGGAGAAATAGTTTCGGTTTTCGCCCATTTCGAGTTACGAACGGTTTTCCAGAACGAATTAAATTCGTGAACCGAGGTTTCACTGTATTAAACATTTTGTAGGATGAACAATTATGTTGCTACATGATTTGGACAATTTTGCTGTTACACCGTTACATCTAAGTATAGCTCAATACCCAGGACAAAGCAATAATATTATATATATATATATATATATATATATATATATATATATATATATATATGTATATCGTGATCCCGATCAATTCATCAGACTTGCAAATTTGTAGGTCTGATTAATTGGATCGTTATTATTCCAGCGTAATAAATTATAAGCATGGAATATTAGTGTTCGAGCCTTTTATATTATATTCTTACTCTGTCCTGGACATTGAGTTCTACCTGGATTCTATCCTCTTGGAAATTTATATATATATATATATATATATATATATATATATATATATAGTAGTGGTCAATAATTATATATATATATATATATATATATATATATATATATATATATATATATATATATATATATATATATATATATGAAGAAAAGAAAAATTAATTAAGGAGATATAAAAATATATATAAAGATATATATATATTTAAATTCTAAGATCATTGACTAAATCAAGTCGCCTGAAGAAATTTTTTACCATAGTACTTAGGGTTAAATTTAGTCATTTCAGGTGTAAAATGATTAAACCTGTCTGCGAATCTGGCATTCCCGCATGAATTCGCAGAGGTACTAAAGAGGAAAGCTCATGAGAACAATTACCATGAAGATATTCAAAGAGTCACAAGGAAGTAACATTACGACGATAGTAAAATGACTGAATCCGGGGATACCATTTTGAAACTGATAACATGGACTTCTAAATCAATAGAAGAAGTCCCAAACCAAAAATTACAGCAATATTCAATTCTTGGACGAATAGTAGGCTTATAAACGTGTAATAATACCTAATTAACTGTATCAATGAAAACATAATCAAATACTAAATACATTCTCCAATCGGTTGTGAACTGGGGCAGGAATTGGTTGGTCAAATTTAACGCTTCAAAAACAAAACTGCTCTCTATTAATCATTACACAGATACTTCCCTGCCCTCCATTAGAATGTCTGACGCTCAACTTCTCGAGAGCAACTCTTTCTCCCCGTTGACTCAACCTGAGATGAAACCTTCAAATCTTCGTCCACCGCAAATTGGCAATAGGAAATTTTCTCCCCGGAATCGATCCTCCAAATCTACAAATCAACAATTCGCCTTTTGTATGGAGTATTGCTGCCATATATGGTCTGGAGCCCCTTCTGTTTGCTTCGGGGTTCTTGATAGGCTCCAGAAGCGGATACGCAATATAATTGGCCCTGCTCTGGCATCTCGTCTACAGTCACTTTCTCACAGACGCGCCGTCGCCTTTCTCTGTCTGTTCTACAAATACTTTCATGGAAATTGCTCCAAGGAGCTGCATTCGCTGGTTCCCAGACTTCATGAATTCAAGCGCCCTACGAGGCTGGCATCCCGCTCTCACTCCTTCACTGTCGAGGCTCCTAAATGTAGCCGTCTCTTCTACTCCAATAGATTCATGTCTCGCACCTCTTGCCTGTGGAACTCCCTTCCCTATTCTAGTTTCCCTGAGAGCTATAATCTCCAGCTATTCAAATGTAATGTCAATCGACATCTCTAGTTGCCTTGATCTTTCCATTACCCTTCTCCTCATCCTTTCTTCTATCACTCCTATCTGATCTTGCTCTAAATTTTCTGTAACCCCTTGCGTCCTAGTAGCTTCCCACCTTGCTTGGGGTGAAATGCTTAAAAAAAAAAATTCAATAATAATAATTAGCAGCAAATAATCAGTGACGAAATACAAAATACCTTAAAGTAAGAAAAGTAAAGCTAGAAAATAATCCCTTTCTGGTTGATAATTATTTCTATTCGCGTCACTGTATAAAATTATGTGACGGTGGAGTAATGACTAGCGGCTCAGAGTGCGGAATCGGAGAACCGAGTTCGAATTCCAGTCAAATTCCTTGCATTCATTTACGTGCTAATAGGTATGAATCCTCTTTTATTTCCACGCCTAGCTACGGGTAAATAGGAGGACAGACCGGGTTCTATATCCTTAGATGACAACTAGTCTACCGTAGAAAGAAATTGCAACCTACTGCGGGAAAATAATCTGCCTCGTCAGTCATGTATTAAAGGATACATGATCGCCTAAGCGTGTATCACGCATGGCACATAACTGAACTGATTGCCTTCCATTAGACAATCCCACACAACCTCTAAAATTGCCCTACATTTTGGGTAGAAACACAAACATGTACTAAGGTAGGTTAGTATATTAATTTTTTTTTTTTAAAAATTAAAAGTTTTATTATTTAAAATACAAAATACTCCCACTATTTCAAAAACAATTTAAAAATTAAAATAACAAATACTTGTTTAATAAAAATGTAATATTGTTTTTTGTATATCTTTTAAGTATATATATATATATATATATATATATATATATATATATATATATATATATATATATATATATATATATATATATATATATATATATATATATATATAGAGAGAGAGAGAGAGATAGATAGATAGATAGATAGATAGATAGATAGATAGATATAGATATATATAGATATATTAAACAATAAATAATATTAAAAGATTAAAATCTTCAGACACACTGGCTTTTATATTAATATTGTTTCGTTTTTATTATAATTTCATTTAGATTCCTCGACTAGTTTCGGCCAACATAGCCATCATCAGGAGAAAAATAATTTTCTGCTTGCTGGTAGCAGTGAACTACAGAAATGAATGTCTGAAGTTTTCATTTGTTTTGAGTTTTTTTTAACATGAATTTTGGTCAGTCCTTGTGTTGGCCAAACAGTCTCTTTTAAGTTGTTATTTAAGATAACAGCTGGATGGATTCATGCTGCTCTGAATTCCCTTGATCATTTTGACAGTTATATTGGTTCCTGGAAGGGTGGGTGTCTCTGTGTGTGTTATCATTTGGTTCTTGGGGGTGTGAGTCAGTATGATGTGTGTAAGTGTGTATGCTCGTGTGGGTGTGTGTATACGTGTGAGGCCTCAACACCTCCGTAAGCGTGTCTGTCTTGCGTGGGTGAAAACTGTGGGTAGGTTTGTGGGGTTATATATTAATACAATCTATATTGTGAAATTTGTGATTAAGACCGCCTGAATAGTGCGTTTTTAAACGTTGTATCCATTTATTTTCATGGAACTCTAAAATCTTTTTAATGTTATCCGCTCTGAATTTTTCTATTCTCTCAATTATAATGTATTTGGCATGGGTTTTAAAATCGTGTTTTTTCAAGGCGGAAATTCGATTGCGATATATATATATATATATATATATATATATATATATATATATATAAACGTTATAAAATCATTACAAAAATAGCAATTTTGTTTTATCACTTCTGGTGTCTTATCAAGTGATGGTGTTGAATGCAGAATAAAGGATTTTAAAAACTCTTTATTCTACATTCAACACTATCACTTGATAAGACAGCAAAAGTGTTGAAACAAAATGGCTATTTCTTTTAGTGATTTTATAACATATTTATATTATAAGTTTGGAATAAATAATTATATTTACTCTACTCTGTATTGAGCACTCTTTTAAGAATAGTGTTTGTTGGTTATTGGAATTTATTCCGTATAAATCAGTCCTCTCTCTCTCTCTATATATATATATATATATAAAAGAAATATAATGTAGTGATTCCAACGAGAGAAAAGTATGTATATTAAAAAGAAGAGAAGAGAGGTGCCGCAAATGTTTTTTGTTTATTTAGAAAAAATAATGCTTTGTTTTACATATTTTACAAAAAAACAAAGCATTATATTTTTTCTAAATAAATTTACAACAAAAAAAAAACAATGGCACCTCTTTTTTTCTTTTAATATATATATATATATATATATATATATATATATATATATATATATATATATTTAATTCTCGTAAAATGCACATCCGTAGCACTGTAAATATAAACAGCGTACGGAGAGTAGCGTTTGTAAAATCTCGACAAAAAATAACGTCTACAAGATAACTTCTGTAGGATAGATTCTTGCGAAAATAATTGCCTCGTGTGACACGGCGAAGCAATTTTCCTAAAAGACCTTAAATTGCTTCAATATAATTTAATTTCACTTCAAGTCAACGGGAAACGTTAGCCCAAGAAGGCGAAATGAATCAGTCTTCTGGAGCCACATCGAAGTAAAAATTCTTCTCCGAGGCGATTAAGAGTAAGCAGTTTCTTTTATCGGTAAATCAAAATGATATAGACCACAGAAACATATTTTACATTAAATCAGTTTCTCATATACACATGTCTTATCTCATAAACTTCATCGATTTTCATTCGTTAAACTTGTTAAATATTCTATGATTGCGACTTTAATATCTTCCAACAAATTTTATTGCTCTTCTGAGATCTTGAATTTTGTTTTTATTCTCATGGACACTTCTCTCGATGATTGAACAAATTCTTTAAAACAATACAGTCATAACAATATGCTGAAGTAAAAGATATGTAACGGATAAAAGATTCGTTCTTACCGTAGATCTTATTTGACACAATAAGAGATTTGCAACAATAACTAATAATAAATTAGAACAATTATAACAATAGACTTATTATAACAATAGACTTCAAAACTTTATTTAAATATAAAAGATTCGTTCTTACCGTAAATCTTATTAGACACAATAAGAGATTAACAGTTAAATAATAAAATGAACAATTATAACAATAGATAAAAGTTATGTGACGGATAAAAAGATTCGTTCTTACCGTAGATCTTATTAGGCACAATAAGAGATTAACAACAATAACTAATAATAAAAAATAGAACAATTCTAACAATAGACTGTAATAAAAAGTTATGTGACGGATAAAATTCGTTCTTAATCTTATTAGGCAATAAAAGATTAACAACAATAACTAATAATAAAATAGAACAATTCTAACAATAGACTGTAATAAAAGTTATGTGACGGATAAAAAGATTCGTTCTTACCGTAGATCTTATTAGGCACAATAAAGAGATTAACAACAATAACTAATAATAAAATAGAACAATTCTAACAATAGACTGTAATAAAAGTTATGTGACGGATAAAAGATTCGTTCTTACCGTAGATCTTATTAGGCATAATAAGAGATTAACAACAATAACTAATAATAAAATAAACAATTATAACAATAGACAAAAAGTTATAAATGACAAAAGATTCGTTCTTACCGTACTTATTAGGCATAATAAGAAAAATAAAAATAATAAAATAGAACAATTCTAACAATAGACAGAAATAAAAAGTTATGTGACGGATAAAAACTGTTTCGTTCTTACCGTAGATCTTATTAGGCACAATAAGAAACAACAATAACTAATAATAAAATAGAACAATTGTAACAATAGACTAATAAAGTTATGTGACGGATAAAAGATTCGTTCTTACCGTAGATCTTATTAGACACAATAAAGATTAACAACAATAACTAATAATAAAATAGAACAATTATAACAATAGACTGTAATAAAAGTTATGTGACGGATAAAAGATTCGTTCTTACCGTAGATCTTATTAGGCACAATAAGAGATTAACAACAATAACTAATAATAAAATAGAACAATTCTAACAATAGACTGTAATTAAATAAAAGTTATGATGGCACAATAAGAGATTAACGGATAATAAAAGATTCGGATAAAAGATTCGTTCTTACCGTAGATCTTATTAGGCACAATAAGATTAACAACAATAACTAATAATAAAATAGAACAATTCTAACAATAGACTGTAATAAAAGTTATGTGACGGATAAAAGATTCGTTCTTACCGTAGATCTTATTAGGCACAATAAAGAGATTAACAACAATAACTAATAATAAAATAGAACAATTCTAACAATAGACTGTAATAAAAAGTTATGTGACGGATAAAAGATTCGTTCTTACCGTAGATCTTATTAGGCACAATAACAACAATAACTAATAATAAAATAGAACAATTCTAACAATAACTGTAATAAAAGTTATGTGACGGATAAAAGATTCGTTCTTACCGTAGATCTTATTAGGCATAATAAAAAGATTAACAACAATAACTAATAATAAAATAAACAATTATAACAATAGACTGAAATAAAAGTTCGGATAAAAGATTCACCGTAGATCTTATTAGGCATAATAAAAGATTAACAACAATAACTAATAATAAAATAGGATAAAAATAGACAGAAATAAAAGTTCTTATAAAAGATTCGTTCTTACCGTATCTTATTAGGCACAATAAAGAGATTAACAACAATAACTAATAATAAAATAGAACAATTGTAACAATAGACTAATAAAAAGTTATGTGACGGATAAAAAGATTCGTTCTTACCGTACTTATTAGACACAATAAAGAGATTAACAACAATAACTAATAATAAAATAGAACAATTATAACAATAGACTGTAATAAAAGTTATGTGACGGATAAAAGATTCGTTCTTACCGTAGATCTTATTAGGCATAATAAAGATTAACAACAATAACTAATAATAAAATAGAACAATTCTAACAATAGACTGTAATAAAAGTTATGTTACGGATAAAAGATTCGTTCTTACCGTAGACGGATAAAAGAGATTAACAACAATAACTAATAATAAAATAGAACAATTATAACAATAGACGTAATAAAAGTTATAATAAAAGATTCTTCTTACCGTAGATCTTATTAGGCACAATAAGAGATTAACAACAATAACTAATAATAAAATAGAACAATTCTAACAATAGACTGTAATAAAAGTTATGTGACGGATAAAAGATTCGTTCTTACCGTAGATCTTATTAGGCATAATAAGAGATTAACAACAATAACTAATAATAAAATAGAACAATTCTAACAATAGACTGTAATAAAAGTATAATAAAAGATTCGTTCTTAGACTTATTAGGCATAAAAAAATTAACAACAATTAATTTAGAACAATTCTAACAATAGACTGGATATATACCGTATATATAATAAAGAGATTAACAACAATAACTAAAAAAAATTATTTAGACTGATATATATATATATATATATATATATATATATATATATATATATATATATATATATATATATATATTCGACTAATCCTATCTTTCTCTCTTTGTGTCTGTCTGTTTCTCGTATCTCTGTGACTTTTATTTTTCTCTCTTTTAATTCGCGTCTTTGCTGTTTTTAAAGCAAACTCTTCTTTTTTTTGTCTCCCCAGAAAACTCATCCGGGCCGTGCTACATGTTGCTGGACATGCAATCAATGCAATCCGAACGAAATTCTCCTTGATGAATCAAGGTGTAAGGCTTGCAGTAAGGGATGGTGGCCCAACACAAATCTCACGGGTGAGTCTAACACATTTAAACCAAAGTCAAAAATATAGTTTATACTCCCTGCCCTTGACGCTGTCTCCATATCTCTTTTTCACTTCCTTTATTCGCTTGCGAATCTACTTTCTACTCGTTATGAAACAAGACGATATTCTTTCAGTCCAGGCAGGAATGTTTGGCTGAGTTAGACTTAACATCCCGAATTTTTTTATTTTTCGTATTACCGCCATTCTCACTGTTTATAAGACGTTCAGATGCATTAGACGCCCTCACAAAATTTGAAGGAAGAAATAAAAAAAAAATAAAAAATAAAAAAATGTCTTTGTACTTCATAGCCCTCTTCAAGATATTATTTGAATTAATGCATGTGTCCCCAACGGTGGGGTATTGTATAGCGTCATGGATTGAGGAACCGGAGAGCCGATTTCGAATTCTATTTGAATGCATTACATTCACTTTCGTTCTAATACCGTTAAGTAAGGTGTGTATCCTCTTCTTCTCCCTCCACCTATGGGTAAATAGCAGGACAGAATGGGTTCTATAGCTTTGGATGGCAACTGGCCCTTGGGAAAGATATAAATCTTCTTCTTCCCCCCCCCAGCTATGGGTAAATAGCAGGACACACCGTGTTCTATAGTCTTGGATAGCAGCTGGTCTACTGACCCCGCCTATTAACTCTTATAAAATTTAATCAATATATCTTTACTCTTTTTTTTTTTAATAATCGTCATGTGATGTAGCTGCTAATCTATAGTAATAAAAGAAAGAAAACATAACGAATTACACAGTACGTATTTCGATTAATCAGTTACTTAGAACGATGACTTCGCCACTTACGTAAATCTTTATTTATTCATTTATCGAGTTTGCGCATCTTGCGCCGCTGTAAATGTGGTTCAGGGTGACATTCAAGGAGAAAAAATAGGACAATCCTTTAGTACCTGGGATGTTGAGGCCATCAGGCGCCTCCTCTCAGAAGATCCTCCGCCCAATATAAAGCCGTTGACCTTTGATACACAGCTCCTAAGCGCGGGCTGGCAACTTGGCTGAAGTGGGTTGCTATCGAGTCGGGGAACCCACGCACAGTTTAGCCGGCGGGTCTATATCCTTGACCGGGATGTGGATGTCGCTGTGCACATGCAACTTAAAAAATAATCTTATTTGACAATAATATAAGTGACACATGGCTATAAAAAGGCACTGTTAATTATCTACGTCTAATTTGTTTAAAAAATACCTCGATTATACTTTGTCAGTCAGTTATGTGCCATCCGGGATACCCGCCTAGTCGATCATGTATCTTTAGAGGCAGTTTTTTTTTCCTGTAGTAGGTTTTCCATTTGTTTCTTCGGTAAACCAGTTGTACCCGGTCTGTTCTGCTATTTTACCCATAGCTGGGGGAGAAGAAGAGGATTCATACCTTTCCCAAAGGTATTAGCACGTAAGTAAATGAAACTGATTGGAATTCGATGAAGTCCATTTTCATTTTAGTGGATTCGTTAATAAGCAGAATTGTCGCATTTGGGCCAATGAAACTCCAAGGAAGATTGTGTAAAAGCCACTGAATCCAAAAAAGGTCAGTTTGTTGTGCATTTTTGCTAGCAGAATCATTGGACCGTATGTTTATAAATTTGAACGTCCATTTTCGTAATAGGCTCCGATAAGTTTAACACGTTGTTTGATTGTTAAACTTTCCCTGGTTGAAATTGCCAAAGACTTAAGTTGTTAAATCTGAAAGAAAAAGAAAAAAAATCATTAGACGCTTAAACTTATTTCATATTTGAAATCAGTTCAAGTTATATAGGGTGGAACACCGTATATAAGTTGGACGCAGTTTCGATTGGCACATCTTTATTAAAATTTTCGATTGCCCAGGGCGGCTGCCGTTAAGTCTTCTTCTTCTTCTTCTTCTTCTTCTTCTTCTTCTTCTTCTTCTATGTGCCGTGTCCTTTCAGGAGGTAGGTGATCATGGCTCTCCATACTTTCCTATCCTTTGTAGCTCTTAATAAATGTTGTCTTTTTGTTATTTCTCCTGAACCCTGTTCTTCTATCCATTTGCATAAACTCATTCTTCTTCTTCTTCTTCTTCTTCTTCTTCTTCTTCTTCTTCTTCTATATGTGTCCTTTCAGGAGGTAGGTCATGGCTCTCCATACTTTCCTATCCTTTGTAGCTCTTAATAAATGTTGTCTTTTTGTTATTTCTCCTGAACCCTGTTCTTCTATCCATTTGCATAAACTCATTCTTCTTCTTCTTCTTCTTCTTCTTCTTCTTCTTCTTCTTCTTCTTCTTCTTCTTCTTCTTCTTTGTGCCGTGTCCTTTCAGGACTTTGGTGATCATGGCTCCTTACAATTTCCTGTCCTTTGTAGCTCTTAATAATGTTTGCCATCTATTCCAAATCCTGCTCTGCAACCTATTCGCTTCAGTTTGCAGGTAGGCTTGCCAGGTAGGTTTTGCAATACTTTTCTCTGAGCCTCTTACCTTCAGTCTACCCTGAGAGTATTAAGTTTTCCAGGCCCTCTTCCCTCAATAAGTGCCCCAGAAATTTCAACCGTCTCTTCCTGATGTCAAGTTGAAGTCTGCTTTTTGTTGTTATTGTCTCAGGAACTTCGTTATTGTTCGCATTTTCAGTCCTTGATATCCTCACCAACTTTATGTAGAAGCATTGTTCTGTTGCTTCAAGTCTGTTCTTCATCTGAGAGAAGATTGTCCAGCATTCATTACCATATGTTCAGTCTATGGTATTCTCAGCATATTTCCGTAGAAGTACATTTCTGTTGCTTCAAGTCTCTTCTTCATCTGTGAGAAGATTGTCCAGAATTCACTGTCATATAGGAGGGATAATATTGCATAACAGTTCAGTACACTTAACTTTGTTTCTTACGAAATCTTTGCTTAGATTTCGGAAGCCATTTTCCCCTATCCTAATACACCTTCGGATTTCCGTGTCGCTCTTCCCGTCTTGTGTAAAAACACTTCCCAGAATTTTAAACTTGTTTGATTTCGGTATCCCCAATTTTTAATATGCATGTTGTGTTGTTCCCTTTTGCTAACAACCTTGCATTCTGTCTTCTTGCATTTGATTTTTTTAGTCCTTTATTCTCGCTTTCCTTTACTAACTTTCGTAGGTGTTATCATAGATTCCTTTCTGTGTCTGCTATGAGCATAGTGTCATCTGCATAACTTCTGTTTTTAAGATTATGGACGCCAATAATTACTGGGACTTTTAATTCTCTGAGTCGCCTCACAGTATAGGTTAAATAAACCAACTTTTTCGTTTGATATTAATTTTCAACAAATCCCAGCTTTTTTATACTATCCTTTACTCTTGTA
>CAHIKZ030001106.1:35000-47500 GCA_903632075.3 Acanthosepion pharaonis | reverse complement strand
TTTATCTCGACCACGTGATTTTTCTACAACTGTTTTTTGCAATAACAATCACACCCTAAGTCTTTAAAAATAACACGATTGAATATACCAAGAACAACAAGTATTTTCATCAAATCATTTAATAAATTACCAGCAACCTTCGTGAATATAAGAACTATGGTAAAATTTTTCTCTCTTTAATGTCTGTCATGTTCAATGTTATTTAAATTCCTTTTGAAACTCCAGCAGTATCATGTACAATGGAATAGGTGCATTCAATTGGGATTTCTTTAGTTGGAGTTTCTTTCCAACTGTGAAAACAAAATGCTCTCAATGTGCTTGGTTTCCTTCCATAGTGAAGGGATAAAAATGATGGGATAAATTTATGAATATCAAACAGAAGATTTTAAGGTTTCATTTTTTTGATGTCACCTTAATTATCAGGTTCATTAAAGTGTGTTATGATAAAGTTTATCAGTTAAGTTGAATTTTGTCGATAAATTGAAAAAAAAAAACGGTACTTCTATTTTAAATTTTTTGACTCAAAAACACTTTTTCTTATAAAAATAGTTTATTGCAGGTGGTTGTCATAAATTGCACGACATACCTGAAGACTGATAGGTTTCTACGACCTTTATTAACTAAATTTTGCGATCAGCCAAGATCGTAAATGTATTTTTTTTCTAAAAATGAGCAATTTCAGTACAGCAAAAATGGTAGTTAAATATGAAAAACTATGTTCGTTTTCGGAATCAGCACCAACAATTTGGATAAAAAAAACTTGTTTTGTTTCTTGGCACCAAAAAATTGTGTTGACCAATGTTTCATATGAAACAAAATGGAGGGGACGAAATACAACAAATATTAGTTAGAATTATACATAAAAAGCAAAAACCCTGAAGATCTAGGGGGCCGTTAACGTCATTTTTTTTTTTTCGCCGTCCGATGCAAATTGGTGCATTACCGAGCCGACCTCATTCAGCATTCTGGCTTAGGTCCGTATCACGCCGAAACACCGGTTTCCGGAGGATCATCGCAGTTAAGCAACGTCGAGCCTGGTCAGTACCGAAATGGATGACCTCTTGCGAATACCAAGTGCGGTCAACTTGCATGTGCGGATGGTATAAAGTATAATGGCTCGAAATTGTTAATCGGATTGCCAAGTTCCAATCCCAGCTGCATTTGTTATATTAACTTAGGCGCAAATACCGCTGAGAAGGAATGAATCCGCCTCTTCAATCCCCCCAAATATGGGTTAATTAGTAAGTCATGTATCACTAAATTATTATATCCCCTCACTAACAATTTTTTAAACTAAAAATAGTTGCTGCCTTTAAATAGCCTGCAAGGAGTTGATAAACCGTAAAAAAAAGAATTAATAATTCAGTTTTTTTGTAGATTTTGGTTTTACCGCTATTATTTCTTTCGTTTCACGGTGTAATCGACATGTTTAGCATTTTGCTCTCTCCGTATATATATATATATATATATATATATATATATATATATATCCATATATAAAAAAAAAATATTATTCTGAAGAAGTCCATTTGAAGGTCAAAACACATGATATAGAAAGTATATTCCATTTTATCATTTAATTACCACCTATAATTGTTATATATCTAGTGTTGTATTTGGGAGAACAATGTATATAAATGCTATTTATCAGACTGCTAACAATAAGAAAAAACCCTATGTGACACATTTCGTTCTTCGAAAGGTCTTCTTCAGTCTAAATAAGGATCTTTTTTATTAATGACATCATATATATGTAGTAGGAAGGAAAAAATGTCAAAAAATATCGGCTATAATTATACAACGAGAGAAACGCTTAAAACATAGGAACTTTTTATTTTTGTTTTAAACAATTCACTCCAAGCAAGACGACAATGCCACTAAGACGCAAGGGAATATTGGGAGTGAAAGACAACAAAAAAAAAAAAACTCCACAAGGAACCAGAAACTCTATCCTAAACAGGAAACAAGGGATAAACATCTACTCTTGTTAAAAAAGACCGTAGAGGTATGTGGACCGGGTGATAGGCGAACCTATCCACTCCTATCGATATCTTTTAAAATATATATATATATATATATATATATATATATATATATATATATATATATATATAGTATATTAACAGCATCAGGAATTCACCATATATATATATATATATATATATATATATATATATATATATATATATATGTGTGTGTGTGTGTGTGTGTTATATATATATATATATATATATATACACATAGACACACACACACATATATATATATATATATATATATATGTGTGTGTGTGTGTGTGTGTGTGTGTGTGTGTGTGTGTGTGTGTGTGTGTGTAAATTTAATTAGAATCAGACCACGTTAAGTACCCTTAAGTTTTCTAATCAATATTTGGTCTGCTTTTGACATTGAGCTCTCTGGATTATCCATTCGGATTACCAAACTTTTCCTTACCTAACGATATATATATATATATATATATATATATATATATATATATATATATATATATATTAAGCATGGCCATAATGCCACTAAGTGGTAATGGGCTACTGGGAATGAAAGACATTAAAAAACTTTAGAAAGTACTGGAGACCAATCCTAAACAGGAAACAAGGGATAAACCTCTACTCCTGTTCAAAAGACCGGGGAGGTGTGTAAAGCATTCGATAGGCGAACCTATCTATTACTGTTGAAGAGAATTAATATATTTCAGAGTTTAGGTGGAGACGTTAGAAGTATAGAGTTGAAGTAGACTTTAGAAGGAACTGGAAATATTTTGCTGTTCAAAAGAACAGGGAGCAGTGTGATGCAAATTAACTTGGAATTTTTAAATTTCTGGAGTTCGATGCGACTGAATGCACAAGATAGCCGATAAAAATAGAAAGGAAAACAGTAGATAACTGATGGAAGTCGGCTAGGTTGTGTGCCTAGACACATCTGACTCGAGAAATTTTAAAAGTTAAATATAAGGATGTCAGTATTTTCAGCGTTTCTCTCGATGCATAATTACAACCGACGTTTACTTGTATTCCCCCCACCACCACCACACACAGTGCTGTTCGATAAAAGTGACTCAGCTGACTTTTTTACTTAAAACTTTTTCGCCTATTGTTTTTTTGGTCAAACTAATTTTTAATATTACTAATATAAATACCCATTCCCGACCACCTAGTAAAAAATTTACACACCCTAAGGTATTCTATTGATAATTATAATTTTGAATATAAATCAGATTTAGGGAGAAAAAAGTGACTCATTTATTTCCTGCAACTAGTAATCAATAGAAACATAACCGAACAGCTTTAAATAAAGAATAATAAAAGTATAATTTATTTATAAGAGGTAATATAGTTCGAAATATTTAATAATCTATGGGTCCTCCTTTATTTTGAATAACCTTTTCAATCCTTTTTGCCATTGACTTGATTAGGTTCTGGCAAATCTCATCTCCAAGCATTGAATTCCATTCGGATATGAAATTCACAATCAAATCCTCTTTGTTGCCCAACTGCTTTCTCGAGAGCCTGTACTTTATAATGCTCCATAAGTTTTCTATGGGATTGAGGTCAGGAGATTGGGGCGGCCATGTCATAACACTCACCTGCTTCTCATCAAAGTATTCCTTCATCAATTTTGATTTGTGACAGGGAGCATTATCCTGCATAAAAATGAGCTTGGTGGGGGTCGATTTGCATCCTTTCAGCAGAAGGGAGCAGACAAGACTCTAAAATTCTCTTGTACTGCTCGCTCCTGAGGGTCTTTTCAATAGGTTTTAAGAAACCAGTTCCATGAAAAAGAAAAGCATCCCCAGAACATTATATTGAACGGATTTTGACAGTACCTGCTAAATTCAAACAGCTTTCAAAAAATCTTCTTCAGATTTTAGATCGCTTATCCTTTGAATTTAGCTCAACTTTCGTTTCATCGGAGAAGAGAATATTTAGTAAAAAAAATCAGGTGAGTCACTTTTATCGAACAGCACCGCATATGAGATTCCATCAATAAAAATATTATTTCGTTCGACGAAGTCCTTTCGAAGGACGAAACGCGTCACGGAGGATTTTTTCCCATTTTCTCATTCTAGAGTATTTCCCGCGAAAATGAAATGGCTCCATCTCTCTAACTGGAACAGGTCAGGGATTAGTACCTATAGGTACAAATTGCTATATATTAGGTTGGTGCAAAAATAATGACGTAATAATGTCGTTTTTTGATGTATTTTTTAACGTCAAAAAACGACATTCTTACGTCATTGTTTTTGCACCAACCTAATATTATATGGAGAGAATGTCGTCGCCGCCAAATCTTCCCCATCAGTTACGAAATGCCGTGAATAGATCGGTATTGTATCTAGCGGGATATAGGATGATTTTATTTGATTTTTAACGCGTAAAAGAAGTATGTTGGAGTGTCAGCAGACTGGGAAATGACCGGATGGGAATTTGCCACCGGTCGACTACAAATCTGCGAGTAATGAAATAGTTAAACGATTTGGAAAGAGAAACCGCGGAGCCGAGTTCGAATTCCGTTACTTTCAGTCTCGAGCAAAGAACTTTGGGAAAGGTATGAATCCATCTCCTCTCCACCCCCACCCCGTCCCCGTCCCCGGTACAAGCTGTGTTAAATAGAAATGAAATCTCTTGGGTTGACGTGACAATTAGTCTAGGAGAAGGAAAACTCTGAATTCAAAACCAGTCCAAAAAAGGATGGACTCCGCCCTGCTTACCTTGCCCTAAGCACACCAGTAGTGCCGTGGGTGCAGTACAGGTGGAGCTCTTCCGATCCAGATGGTTCTTAGGGAAAATCGTGACGTGAAGACTACAGACGCGCCGTTGGATTTAATAAAAAGAAATGTTGATTTTTTTTTCTGTTCATGCTATATTGTGTACCTACCATCTTATTTATTTCTTGTTTTATTTTTTTACAACTTTGCTGGATAATTTTAGGGAATTTTCTGGGCGAAAAAATCCTTACGGGTGAGTTCTGTATGGTGTAAGAACAACATGCTTTATAGGATCATCTCTGCTTTTGTTTTCTTTTTAAAGCTACTGCCTGCGTGTGTCTGTGTGCGCACGTGCTAAAATAGTTGTCTTTGTAACTCATGTGTACTTACCTGTGTTTGTGTGCGTTTAATAATCCATGATAATCCAAGATAATCAATGAAGGGCGACCGAAGAATCCGGTATTAATTGCAAAACACGAAAATAAATATTATAAATAATAAAAATTAAAATCCGTTATTAATTAGAGATTCCTAAATAAATGTCGTATTAATTAAAAGCTTAAAAGATAAAACAAAAATAAAAACAATGCTCAACTAGGTTACATCACTCTTCTGTGATGATATACCGGAAGTGCTACCTTAAATTGCGGCTTACAAATCGACTTTTGGGGGTTGAATTTTCAAGCGTAAATATTTTTTTTTGGAGTGGGGTTACAGTTTTGGGTCACTGGTAGCGTACTGTTTGTTTCGGGGTCGACCTATACGGTAGGTATATGCTTAACTTAGAATTTGGAGCTAAAACCAAATCCTCAGCACGACTTGTACGCCAGGTCGACTTTTACGCCGGGTCGATTCGTACGTCAAGTCGACTCGTACGCCATGTCGACTTGTACACCGCAATTTACGGTAAGTAGTTACATTTTTGTAGCGCCGCTTACGAAACCAGGTGCAAACGAACAGAAAGAAACCTCCGTGAGACAATCAGCCTAATGAGGCACATATAAAAACTTATCAACCGAATTCTGATGAATAAGCATGCGCAGTAGAATTAGACAGGAAATGGCACAAAAACAATGTGGTGTTGTTGAAGACACTGGAACAATGAATGCTCAGAATGATACCAGAAAGACCAATACAAATACAAAAGGATGTATATCGATATTCTATAGATAAAAATAAGATTGATAATTGATAAATTACAAATAAACTATTGGAACCACAAAGGTGAGATTGATATATTTACGAATGGTATTAGAATAATCCAGACCTTATACTGGGTGATGATGGACGTCAGGTTTCCGCTGTATTGAATGTGACCAGCTAGTTTTATCTAAGACCAGAGGAGAGATCACCTGCCAGGCTCTGGCCATCTCGATTTTATAAAGAATTATAACGTTTGTTTTGCGGTCACAAAAAAAAAGCAGACCAACGTAAAACAGAATAGAAGAAATAACTCGAAACCTATTCTAGGGAGGACGTATTTCATTGTCGACGCTCGTACCAGATAGGCAACTGAAGAACTCATTATTATACAGGAATCTCACCTACTGAGTTTATTTTTCCGTCTCTCTCTAATTAAGCAATATTATTAAAAGCTTTTGAAAGGT
This sequence comes from Acanthosepion pharaonis, assembly GCA_903632075.3. Classification (NCBI taxonomy): domain Eukaryota; kingdom Metazoa; phylum Mollusca; class Cephalopoda; order Sepiida; family Sepiidae; genus Acanthosepion; species Acanthosepion pharaonis. The sequence continues at coordinate 41,170 of CAHIKZ030001106.1, read as the reverse complement.
GTTTAAATTTTCATAGTTTTTTTTTTCATTTATTAGAAATATTTTGATGAGGTTTTCTATTATCGTCTTTTATTCCGTTTTGTTCTGCAAAGTCATTTCTTTTGCTTAACCGAGGAAATTATTTGGCTGCTAAACTAAGTCGAATACAGTTGCAATAAAGTATGCAAGATACTGTAAAGAAAATTATTGCTTACAGGTTATTATTCCCAGAAGGAAAACTTCTCCGTGAGAATAGATAGTGGAATTGACAGGGCAGGCAAATTTAATTTATTAGTGTCAGTCCAAATTATAATCTATTTTGATTAGCCTGTAAATTAATCAAATCACAAGCATATATTTCCATAGCTGAGTGCATCTATTTGTAAGGCGACTGCTTTCACGCAACCACCCGCGTGCACAGTACATACATACATACATATATATATATATATATATATATATATATATATATATATATATATATATATATATATATATATAGTTTCATTAAAGGCTCGTCCTGATTATGACGATAGACTACACCCGGCAGCACGGCCTCTGATCAGGGGTTTTTGAAGAGTGTAGAATCACTTCTTAGTTGCTGGTGTTCCAAGGTCTACTCTGACCCAGGATGTTAGTATCTGTTAAGGTCCCAGCTATGGACAAATGGTTAATCCCCAAAATAGGGGTCAAAACACTGTAAAAATAGCTTTTAATACCAGCAATACAGAAGGTAGCGTTCCTTCATTAATACATGTTTGATTAAACGCACACAAACCTTGAAAATTTCAACTATTTTTTTTACTGAATTTTTTATTGTTCCTTGTTAGTGAATTAGTTAATGTATGTAGAAACTAAATTGTTTAGAAATCATTAAATCCCAAAGTTTTAATGGAGACGAAATTAACCTGTCCGCTTGTAAAACGTAGGGATTTTTTTTCGGGGGAAGGGTATAACCTATGTAGATTAGTATCCTCCCTACCTTCCTCTTCCCTCGTCATTTTTCAGGATCGAAAGATATTGATTTGTATTGATTTAGAAGAGGGTTCTCTTCATAACATAAATACAGTGTCAATTCGATTCATGACTTTTTAAAGAGTTATCTGTACTTTGTTTTTATTTGCAAATGTCAAATTTCAAACTGCCATTGATATCTGTGTACTCCTGATGCTGTCATTTTATTTTTCAATCGAATACCGTGAACTGAACCTGTGAACAACGACGAGGTTTTAAAGAAAATGGAAACAAAAACGGCACTCATACATAACATCAGAAAGAAACAACTGAAAATTTCTCAGGCACTTAATGAGGAAAGAGGGCTTGGAAAATTTGTCACTCACAGGACGCATTAAATGGATGACAGGGACTAGGAGAGATAGTAAAAAGACAAAGTTTACTAGCAGTTAAAAAACGTCAGGAAAATTGTGTCGAGACATGGTTGCTAACGTCACGAAGGAAGACGACTAATCAAGAAAAAGAGTACACAGTTATCAATTAGAATCATGTATCTCTTGTGTCTAAAGCAATGTAAGAACAAGACTATGCTCGCCGGGCTTTGGAAGGTACATAATATCAATCGTGAAAACATTGAGACACGCAAATATTCAGAATAAATTTGTCTCATATATTTTTGACCAGTCCTCCAGTTTTCAACACACGTTCGAATGGTAGTTCCCACTTTCCAAGAACTGTCCGACTCAAAATACATATACATATATTTTTAAAAATCTACAATCGTTTCCATTTTCATGGATTATTTTTATCGAAGAGATTTACAAATTTACTAGTAATAGAAATTGTCGATGGAATACATGAGCAGTAAATTGTTTTAATACATAAATAAAGAAATTGAATGATATTTCAAAATAATAAAAAAAGATCAGTAGAATGCTAGCGTATTCGAATTGAATAAACAAAATTCTGTAAATAAAAGAACAAAAAATATAAAAGATTTTGGCCCAAACTCTGAAATTTCTTTCGAGTTGAGAACCTCTGGCTTTTAAAACCTTTCTGTTTTAAATGTCATTGTAGATGTCGACAGCTGATATATATATATATATATATATATATATATATATATATATATATATATATATATAATAGAAATAGAAATAAAAAGTTTTTACTTAGCTGATTATATATATATATATATATATATATATATATATATATATATATATATATATATATATATATATATATATATATATATATATATATATATATATATATATATATATATATATATATATATACATATATATAATATATATATATATATATATATATATATATATATATATATATATGAACATGAAGTCAACACCGAGAGGCAACAGTTTCATGCTAGATGCAATCGTCAGGCCACGAGTGCTTTTACAGCACTTGTGGTCTGACGATTGCGTCTAACATGAAACAGACTGTCGCCCCTAAGTGTTGACTTCTATGTTCATTTTTATATTTACTGTATTTAAACTTCAATCTTCCCTGAATCTCTCACGTACATTCATATCTGCTCATGGCGTATCAAATGTAAACAAATGATGTCACACTTAAATATTTGTACCTGTAAAAAGCATGTATAAACATAAAAATGTCTTAAAATAATTGTCGGACTCATAATGTTCATTCACGCTGGTAAATGTTGTTTAATACTGCTTATTATAAACAGAGCATTTACTTAAATATTTGTATCTATAAAAAGAATGTATAAACATAAAAATGTTTTAATATATATATATATTTAATATAAACAAGAAGAAAATCTTACAGATTCATTTCGGATATAATTTATTCCGTGAGTATCTATATAGTCATCTCTTCAGATCGAAATCTCTTAGTAAATGGAGACAACACCCCGGACTGATATATTAGATTGACAGTGTGGAGGGAAAACAAGAGGGAGAAGGAGAAAAGTGACGGATGGTCAAACTCTTTTAAAAAGTGAGATAGAGAGAAGGGTATAGAAAGAATAGTAAAGAAGGAAACAATGAATGGGTAGTAGTAAGCTAAAATGACTGAGCCGGCCAAGAATGTTTCCCTTAAACTGTGGAACTTTGTACATCCAGTTATCCTGCCTAAAATGACGGGCTATATCGGTCAGTTTGTTATATAATCTAAAACATTTAATTTCGTGATTGAATTATGTTCATTAACAAGGAAAATATTTAAGATGAATAAATATTTATTGCGACAAATCAATGATTTCTTCACTATTAGCATACGTACTCTTTTGAGACATATATATATATATATATATATATATATATATAATGTTATTTTATATGTGTGTGTGAGAGAGAGTGTGTGATTGGATATATGTGTATGTATACACACGTGCGCACATGATCAATATTACTTTAACTTTTTTTGTTTGGAATAACCGCAAGCAATTCTTTTGCTTCCAAATGCTGCTCAAGTTTTCAGTTGTTACATTTTTAACTTTCTTTCAAAAAAAAAAAAAAAAAAAAAGAAAAGATAAGGAAAACTGCAAAAGTTTTTATATAATTACTTTAAAAGTTTCCTACGACATAAGACAAGCGCAAAAAAATAATAATAGTTCGTTCCGTACGCTTGCAACATTTTTATTCTTCCTTTCGCCATTTTGTTTCGGCACATGGCTACATTTTGCAAATGGCTGCTTTGACTTCCGGCGGACATCTTGTTTATTTTCTTTTGCAAACTTCCATGCGTTTTTGCTTTTGCAGCAAGTCTTCAAGCTTCTCTACGGCTGCTCTCTTGCGACTCTTGATGTCATCCGTATCTTATAGAAAATTGTGTTTTGCTTTTTAATACGACGCATGAGTAAAATCTGTTTATTTTTTTTATTCCTCTGTATTTGTGTTCTAAAATATTTCAGTGACTACCAAGAACAAATCGAAGAAATTATTATTATTATTATTATTATTATTAACTTCTTTTTTTAAAGCAGAACTTATATCTTAATTTAACGATCCGATCCGTGTTATAACATATGATCATGGAGGTTGACATTTCTTCACATCACTACAGCAACAAAACCTTTCTCAGAATCCTGACTGTTCCAAACAGCGTCATTTTCTGAAGCACCACAATTCGAATCAGTCCCAATTTTATGACAGACAATTTGGGATTTTGTCCGTCACTTATTCAAGAGCGTCTCCAACAATAGGAACAACTTAAATTTCTGTTTCAAATCTTCATACTTTCTCGCTTTTCTTTCACAACTATGCTTACCCCTTCTCTTCTTGTACAGCTATAACAATGATCCAACACTTTGTTTTTCTGGAGAGTAATGATGTTTGGTAATATTTTTTTATTTTATATTTTTATTTTTATTTTTTATATTTATTTTTTTATAAGCGTTTCATCCCAAGTAAGGCGGGAAGCCAATAGCACGCAAGGGGTTACAGAGATTTGGAGCTAGAGAAAATAGGAGTGATAGAGGAAAGGATGAAGAGAAGGTTAGGGGATAGATCAAGATATTTGGAGACGTCGATTAACGTTACATTTGAATAGTTGGAGATTATAACTATCAGGGAAACAGGAAAATGGGAGTGTGTTCCACAGTCGATAAGTGCAAGACATGAAGCTACTGGAGTAGAAGAGACGGCTATATTTAACAGTTTCGACAGTGAAAGGGTGTGAGGGAGATGCTAGCCTGGTAGAACGCTTAAATTCATGAAATCTGGGAACCAGCAAAAGCAGCTCCTCGGAGCTGTTATTGTGAAAGCATTTGTAAAAAAATACAAAGGGAGGCGACTGCACGTCTGTGAGAGAGTGACTGCAGACGAGATGCCAGATCAAGGCCAATTGCGTTGCATATCCGTCTCTGGATCTTATCAAAAATCTTGAGACAAATATAAGGGGCACCAGACCATATATGGCAGCAATACCCCATGCAAGGGCCAATGGTTGTAGATTTGAAGGATCGACTCCGGAGAGAAAAAATTCCTGGTGAGGCACAGGGAGCCAACTTTCCTTGCGGTGAACGAAGCTATTGATTCAATGTATTTGTTCCATCTCAGGTCAATAGTCAATGTGAGGCCGATCAGTCGCAAAGAGGAGCTCTCGAAAAGTTGAGCATCAGACATTCTAATGGCGGGCAGGGATGGTTCTCTGTAGTGAGTAAGAGAGAGCAGTTTAAATTTAATATTGCTACAATTATATTATTTGAATTTTTTACTATTATAGTTAAATAATGTTTGTTTTTCTCTTTGGGTTTTGTTATTAAATTAAATTTTAACATTAGGTTTATAATATATGATCCAACTGATTATACAAAATTTGAAACGATTTATGTGTAGCAAAATCCGACTTTTTAAAATATGAACCTGTCATGGTTGTCCGTCTGTTCCGAGAAAAGACGTGGTCTCCCATTTTATCAATGGATCCGGATCTGTCTCCTTAAACCACGTCCGGGCACGCAGATCCTGGAACAATAGGGGCCACTTGAAATGGGTAGTTTTGACCACTGCCCAAATTGCAAAATGGCGCTGTTCTTTGTGAATGTAGATCTTTTGACGGCAGATTCCTTTAAAGTTTGCAGAAGTTTAGCATACACCTAACTACGATGCGATCGGTCGACTCATTTCACCTCATCTTGCATCAGTAGAAGTTACACCCTTCTGAAAATCAATTGAAACAACCGCTTTAGTTTCCTCTCTTTCACCATACATTCAGTTTTAGACCCACTGGAGTGACAGGGTGTAATTGATTTCTATTTTTGCCTCTGATTAGGTCATTTGAAGTGGTGTGCAGTAATATGAATCTATTTTTGGGGTGTCTGATGAAATTGGTTTTACCTGGAAAAATATTGCATCATTCGTGATTGCATCCGATTTATATCACGTCCTGACACTACTGTCTCGATGGTCGATTAGTTGTCCTACGGCCATTGTCTGCGATGGATGTTACTCCAAGAAAGCGTACGAAAATGGTAATGCTGCATGAACACACTGGCAAGCTTTACAGTGAGCAAAATCAAAATACTATAGAGTAGCCCGGAAACTCTCCTGATTTAAATCCAATCGAAAATCTGTGGTCAATCTGCAAGGGAAGATCTTCGTGGAATGGATATACGAAGTACTAACATGTGCAATGTTTCATAGGAAAATACGAAAAATCAATTTGCACAAGGGTGTTTCTTGTGACTTTGTAGCGTTTCTTCGAAACTGGAACCTGTACAAATAGTTCATCTACGGAAGGGCTAC